>JAVCKZ010110904.1:0-10313 GCA_034780755.1 Lepetodrilus elevatus | reverse complement strand
CTCTCTCTCTCTCTCTCTCTCTCTCTCTCTCTCTCTCTCTCTCTCTCTCTCTCTCTCTCTCTCTCTCTCTGTGCGTGACTGGTATTACACCGGTATGTGAAAAGATCACCTGAGAAGATTATCCTGCAAGACCTTTGTCCACAATGCTCTCGACTTGCTTAACTGTTCCAGTCATATATGACTCCTAATGTATGGTATAGTTTAGGAGAGAATGAAGTCTGTAACAATCTAGATTATTGAGAAAAGTCCCATATTTTAAACTCGGCGTCAGCCATGCGTTCAATGCTAATCTTTGTCGTGCAGGTCTGCTTTTAGTAAAGTGAAGTCAGATATAACGCTGTGTCACGATTTCTCTCAAATTCACAAACTCGATGTCATTGACACGAGTATAACCGTGTCAAATTTACAATTAGCTGAGTCATCTTAATTCACCAACGTGTGCTAGTATGTGAAAAGTTTAACTTTTTGCATCACACCAAAAATAACCAGATCGGATGAAGATGATTGGAAGTCAAATATTCTGAAGCCACTACAGAATTAATGCATTAATGAATTAATGGCTGCATGGACCACTTGTGTCGCTACATTAGTTTTAGCTAACCATCATGTTCTCAAGTATCATAGCTATACACATGGTTTATGCAATGGACTTACACTTGTAGCGGGTTCCGAAACTTTGACTTCGTAGCTACAACTGCTTTGTACAACGGGGGCCCAGATGCTCGTCGTATCATACTGGATGTCATGCATTATCATGTTTCCTGGAATCTGTACTAGGGTTGTGTATACGGGTAGAGTTAAACGTAATGTAATGATTACAGTGTATACTGATGTTGGTATCTTTGCAGATGAACCCAGATCACACTGTGCCCACTATAGCCGATGGAGACTTCAGTGTATATGAGAGGTAAGCGTACACACCATAATCAAATTTAAAACTATTTATTTCCTATAAAGGTACAATTTACGTGAAAGATTTACGTGAAAAACGTGAAGAACTAAATTTACGTGAAAAACAAATAGTACAAACATGACCATGATGGCAGGATTTAATCATTATTATTATATAAACTTGTCAACACATGTACACATTACAATACAGATATTATAAGATAGCAAGAGACCGCACTTCAAAATAATCTCGTATTAATTCGCGAGACCATTGGTTCGCGAATAGTGTGTCAAGTCCTTTAGAATGATGGTCTAAGACCATGCACGTGGGTGGTACTATGTATTATCTCTACCCACAGCCGTGCCATCATGCGGTACCTGGTGGGGAGGTATGGGGGCGGAGACAGCACCTTGTACCCCAAGTGTTTTAAGAAGAGGGCCGTGATAGACATACTCCTGGACAAGGATCTGGCATACTTCTACAGAAACCTCCAAGACAATCAGGTTAGCAGTATACTACATTGTCATAATACAATTGACTGGACCTTTACGATGAACACATCTCGATACTAAGCAGCTATAGGACCACAGCGATATCGAGTTCGTATCTCTATACCGCTGATATTGGTGGAAATTATTTTCGATTTTTATAATTATCTTTTATTTTCATATGAAAAAGGAATAAAATCCCTACAAAACAAAAATAATTTAATAAATCAAAATTACCAGCAACGTCGTTGATAAGGACTGGTGGGTTAAGTAATTAGATAAGGACCAGTGGTCAAGTATTAGATAAGTACTAGTGATTGAGTCTTAGATATAAGGACTAGTGGTTAAGTGATTAGATAAGGACTGGTGGTTAAGTATTATATAAGTACTACAGTGGTCAAGTATTAGATAGGCTAAGTACTACATACTGGCAGTTAATAGATTAATGAAGCTTCATGAAAGAGTATACAATAATAAATGCCGCCGATATTCAGAGGAGGTTCGCCGCATGCTTCTTTACCAGCTGTTGTCATGTAGTATCGACGTATATACAGCTAATGTGGTTTATTTTCCAGCTAAGACCATACAGATTCGGCCACCCTGTGACGGAAGAGATGCTTGCCAAAGTAACATCCACTTACGAATGGTTTGAAAATCTCTTGAAAGGCAAGACGTACCTGACAGGGGACAACGTTACTATCGCAGACTTGGCCATGGTCGTTAGCTTCATGATCAGCGAGACGACTAACGACCGGGACATGAACAACTACCCCAACTCCATGGCATGGTACAAGCGGATGCAGGAACTGCCTTACTTCAAGTCGTGCAACCAGGGATTCTACGCCATGCTGGACATGATGAAGTCAAAGAAAGAGGGAAAAGCATAGACTATCATTTTATTATAAGCCTACTTGAAAACTTGCTCATTTTGATCAGCAGTGTCATAAATATGTCATGTTATTACAGTGCTGAGCATCGACGAATATAATTCGTGATAATTGAATTGTATTAGGAAATAAAACACTTGTTTTGTATATATTATATGTGTATTTAAACACTTTGACGAACAATGTATTGATATAATACTGAGAATGTATGCAATTATAAGCAATGTGTATATGATACGAATACATTTTCTATTATATGCCAGGCAATATTTCCTAGAGGTATTAGATCAAAGAAAGACACTTTCCCGTGTTGTGGAACAGATTGGCTTTGATCCATCAAGTCGTTACATGACAATATTGAAAGAGGCGCACGTAACCAGTGACAGGGATTATTTGCTCCGATAGCTGATAGCTGTAGACGCATCCGTCAGAAAAAGTTGTTAAGATCCCTGTGCATAGGCGAGCGATTTATCGCCGCGACAATGAGCGTCGACAACAAAAGATTCTATCGAAATGTTTAGTTGCGAATTTTGGTGTACAAGATACTGTTCTATCTCATAACGTAAATCGCAGAGTTTGTCGCCACAACATTCGCCTATGGTGTGTAAGGACAGTTTACAATCAGTTCGAAAAGGTTCGACAAATGTTTTTGCAATAAATGTTTCAATTTCAATATTCAGTTTGTATAAATTCTCAACAATGCAATATATAAGTATGTCGAAATAGTTTGATATTTATTATAAACAAACATATATTAAATATTGATGTGACTGTGCCAGTGTTTGCGTGTGTGATCGAGACTGTGTGAAACTTTAAATATTGAAAATCTTTGAATAAAACACGGACGATGATCTGGATTCTCTGATATAATACAGGAAAAGTGTGGAAAACCCGACGACATCCCTTGTCAAAGACATAGGCCTACTCTATTATGCCTACTTCCGTCAAATGCATTAAAGGCATAGCCTAATATCACAGATATGTATGGTTGTTTTGGACTAGTTCTTAGCTATAACTGCAAAGTACATTCACTTGACATACATAAAATCATGATTGTGCTTCCAAAAAGCTTTCCACTCGCATCATTCTTAGAATAGAGATGAATCAATGACTGAGATAAATAGCGGAACGTACCCCCATTTAATATAAAATATGATTTGTTTTATAACTATCGAGTGCTGGGGGATAAGTACATCAGTAAATAAATGGGTGGATAAATCAAGCGTAATTAGTCTCAGATCGAAATTCGTTTGTCCGATTATACAGGTCTATCAACCGTGATACGATACGCGATATCACTATTAAATGCCTTTAATAGTGATCCCTAGCACATTTCAGTTATATCATAATGACATCAGGTGTATGCTTATTACTCTTTACCAAAGAATTTCTTCAACCAGTCATTGACTTCTTTGGGGTGATAGTTTTCAATTCCATACTGCCCTCTGTAGACTATAATTCCATCAAGGACGATAAAAAGCCTTTCCGGCATTGCGCCATACAAACGACATGCATCATTGTCTAGGTCGTCTAGAACTGTTGGATACGGCACGTTCTCCGTATTCAAGAGTCTTGCTGCCGACACCCTGTCTTGCAATGTCTTCGCGCTGCCAATTACTGGCCCATCTTTGATATACCATCGTTCTGCAGCATGAGCTTCCTCAATGTAGACAAGCAAGAAGTCGGCCGTTGATCCAAATTCACGGACCATCTCGGTAAACTTCTCCAACTTGCCCGTGAACAAACCTCAGGTGCAGCTGCCGAAGTTCAACACCAGAGGGCGCCCTTTCTTCATGAAGTCGAGCAGACGATGAGACTCTGTTCCGTCTGCAGACCATACTTTAGCATCGAGAGCTGGTCCGCCCAGTTTGGCATCTGTGAATATGTTTATGTATGCATTCCAGTAGACATCCTTCAGACCTTTGACGGACCCGATGGAGCTCATCACGTCGTCGAATGGTACGTCGGCTCCATCGCGTATCGTATCCCATTTTTTGTGTAGAGCCTTCTTAACAAAGGGAATGTGCAGTGCTAGCCGTGTGAAGAAGATGGTTGTCGGTACGGCGATGACAGTTGCAACAAATTCGGCATATTGTCGCGTTCTGCGAAAGAACAACTTGAGGCGATCCATCAGTACCATTCAAACCTGCAGGAAGAAAATAGACGACAATTGTAATCCTCTTGCAGAATTTAAATATTCTATGGACACTATTTTAGAATGGAATACAGTTGGCAGTATGATTGGATGAAATATAACTGAAAGTTAATTCAAGTTTTGTATTTGCATTGTAACTAATAGCAGGAAGAAAGCATGGGTATCGTTTCTCGAAGCTCTCATATCCACTATGAGACCACAGCGCTCTCATAAGTCTACAATCCCCATGTACTAGAGATCGCTACGAGAGTCCTTATGATCTAGTAGGATATGTGAGAGCTTCGAGAAACGATACCCTGAAGTGTAGCTACTATACGTACCGGGTTACATACAAGGTCATATACATATCTCTATACAATATATAGTACACAAAGGTAAAAGCTATAGAGGATCTGTTGAATCCTAGTAAACAAATTACATGTAACAATTCTGTTTCGTATACACATCATGATCAACATAATCCTGGTATACTCATTACAACTTGATGTACATACATACCTTGCAATGGTAAATGATGACTGGTATTCGGAAGTCGACAACAGGGTAGCCACCCGAATACTATAATACAAATAACTATACAATCCTCCCACTAGGTGCTGCTAGATTGTTATGTGCCGTGTCCATCCAACCATCACCTTTCAACTGGACGGGCTGTATTTGACCATAGATTAAAATCTATGATTTGACATAGCATGGTATACCAATGTGATCAAAATACAAGGAAATGTTCCAACTATTTTAGAGGTTGTTTCGCCCAATCCAAACCAATGCACATGACACGTATTGAAATTATCAGTCAACTTGTATCAGTCATACTACACACTGACCGATTTTTTTTTATCAATGATATAGGGACTTTATGATGCTTGACTGGGTATACGCAATGTCGTGACAATTATTCACTCAATCGTAGCAACTTCGCGATATTTTGAGTATCTGAGGACAGACAGATACACAGACAGACAGACAGACAGACAGATACACAGACAGACAGACAGATACACAGACAGACAGAGAGACAGCATGGACAGACAGACATTGTATAAATTTGCGTCACACCTGTGTACAACAAGAACGTGCGGATATCCATGATATCGCTCTGTCGATGCGAATGATTTTGTAATCATTAATCGGACGGGTACAGCTGGATGAATAGGTATGATGTGCTAGGCCCAGGCCTGAAAAGTAGGCTAACTTTGGTTGTAATGCTTGCTCAACGAGGATGATCCTCTATAACATTTGGTAATAATTGCCTTTGACGGATATTATGACGCATCGTTTTGTCATTTACCATTCATTTATGAGGAAAGTCGCAGTCATGAATCGTACGGGTAGCGGTATAATAAATGTAATCTAGTCTTATGGCCACTCCACACAGACCACGAATCCAACGAATCGCTACGAATTGTTAAATTCGTGAGTATTCGTGGAATTTTGTACAATGCCTCTATTCCACACAGACCACAAATAATTCGTGACTATTCTTGACAGTTCGTATGTGTATGCGCATACAACAGTTAAGGATACCTACGAATGCCTTCGAATCGATTACGATTCAGTTACGATGCCTAAGAATGCACTACGAATTTGTTACGAATGTACTACGATGTTTTGGAATCGGGAATTCGTGGTAAAAACTGTACAGCTCAAAACCTTTGCCACAAATTCCCGACCGCTCAAGAATTCCAAGAACTGACTAGGAATAAATAAGAATTAATTAAGAACTTCACGAACTGATTACGATTCAACTACGAATGCTAAAATGTATCAATTCGTAGCGATTCGTGGGATTCGTGGTCTATGTGGAATAGTAGCATTAAATGTAGCTTCGTTTGAAGCTATGATTCCATGAAACGCATACGCTAACAACACTGCAATTTAAATGTTTGCCATACGTATTCTTGCGAACGTATAAAGTACATATGAGGCTATAGGTGAAGTGGCTGGCTATCAACAGAAGTACCTAGCCGACAGAAAAGAAAAATACACCGCTGTATTAAAACAACAGCAGGGGAATCTGTTTTAGCACTAGCATGTACATGTGTGTAGCTGCTGCCGCATTATATTAGCTGAAAAATGCTAAAAGATGCTAAAAAAATGCTAAAAAATGCTCCGCTTCCTATTTTGCTGTGCCCATATAGATAACAAAATAGTAAACGGGACATCCTTTGTTACAGAACTACATCTAGGGGCTGCTCCTTTCTAGTTAAAAAGGAGCATCCCCCTGTCCAGAATGTGCGTCCAACACCCTAGTCTACTGCCTTATATTAAAATATAAATGTTTAAAACAATAATATGAAAATATAATTTATATTTATTATGAGAGATTTTAAAAGGGTACGGGGATGCTGTATTTATATGATGTATGATTTTATATTTTTTATTTGTATACTAGTACCTCTTTTTAGTGTTTGTGAGGTTTTATCGACATGTTGAGTAATAGGGAAATGTTTGGTGTACTAATACCATTGTAACCATTGTGTTAAATTTGTGAAATACTTAAGATATTATGTTAACATTGACATCGCTGGTAATCAGTGAACAAACTAATGTAAACCAATTCACGTCAACCACCACTCACGGAACCATATGTAATATATCGGGTGTTATTCCTTTGTCAACTTTTGACCTGGTGGTCTTCTGTCATATGGCTAATGTTAGAGTAATATGTTATTGATTGATACTACGAATAATGCTTAGAAGTTAATTACTAGTATATAATCATATAGCAGTATGTAGTCTTGAGTCTCTCAAGTCTCGATACTATGTAATATAGGTTTCTAATCATGACAACATCTGACACCAATCTATATTAATATTATCTTGTTTGGTTACTAGTATATTATATTAAATCGAATAGTATGTAATATCCTATAACAAGCCCAGTAGATTGATTTCACCACTATTTTGATTGTTGCACTTCAAATAAGAACATTAATATGCTATAATAAATGTATAGATTTATTCATACAAATAATAAAATAATTTTTTCAACAACAAAAGGTTTCAAATACTGATGATAATATTTACCAGGTATGTATACGTAGTCTGGCTTGAACCATGAGTCACATTATACAAGTTAATATTGGCATAGACGTTGATCTAGTCCCTGCATGAGTGTATGATATACTCGTAAATATGACAACAAAATATACTTTTGACTGCATTAATAACCCCTAATGATGGACAAAGTACATATACTAATTACTGATTGCCTTCAAGTAAAATAATACATGGATGGATAAACACAATACACTGTATGTGAATGGATGGAGCTACTTATACATACTAAAGTACATGTACACTATTTTACATGTAAGAAATATTCATATAATGAAAGGGAAAATATAATAGTATAAGCCTAAACAAACACCTCCTACTAAGTCAATGTTACTAAACTGTCTAGTCATTTTATTAAAGGTAAATAACTGCAATTCATTATGAATAAAATATATGCAGTTACATTTTTTGGTAATTTTGAATCCTTCCATATGCATGTACATTTCACACAGACAAAAAATGTTTTTAAATGTTTCATTATATTATTAGTTTTACCTACAACCATTATGATCACATTTTGTGATACAAATATGTAAACAATGTGACATTAACATTACAGCTTAATTTTGAAGACATTCTAATCTATTATAAATTATGTTTGGATGATATGAGTGGACGAAATAAAGTAAGGATCATCCCCTGATAATTCATTCCAAATTCCAACAAAAACACACAAAACCAACAAACTGCAATTTAGCTGATACATAATGTACATGATTTTAAATAAATATGTAGAGAATCAGACACACAGAAAAAACAAACCTATTCATTCAAAATTCCAACAAAAACACAAAACCAATAAACTGCAATAAAGCTGATACTCAAGTAGATTATGTGTGTAAAGAATGCTACAGACACAGACACAGAGAGACACAGACACAGAGAGACACAGACACAGAGAGACAGAGACAGACACAGAGAGACAGAGAAACAGTGACACAGAGACAGAGACACAGAGACAGAGACACAGACAGAGAGAGACAGAGAGAGAGACAGAGACAGACACACACACAGACAGACACACAGACAGACAGACATACAGACATTTTATGAATGTCTCACCTCAAGATGCTGCCGTAGCTATACATGAAATACAACGATAACAACTTTGGTCAAATGATGATAAATCCTGAGTAGAAATTGTGAACAAATGGAATCGTCGAATTGCATGTACAAATGTCAATGTACCTGGTAACTGTCAAATTGTTAAACATGCCAGTAATAGCTCCCAATTAATGTATTGTACAACAAATACAGATATATTTCATAAATTATCTCAGTAAATACTTCATGGAATGAAAAACAAAACAAAAATATTTTCTAATTTCTTTCTACCTATTATAACCAAAATTAAAAAATTAAAAATATTGCACCAGTAATAAAAAATCACAAACTATTTTGTCTACCAGTAAGTATTATCTTATGCAGAGGGGTGACGTTCATAAGAAGAAACGGGTAAAAAGGCTCGATTTGCACGTGCTGATGTTCTTCTTCACATACCCGCACATGCAAATTCAGCCTATTTCTCTGTTCATTCTTTCGAATGTCGCCCCTCTGCATAAAATAATACTTAGTCAAAATATTTGGTGATCGTGATATAAACAGAATTTTTATAACCGGTGCAATATTTTTAATTTGTTAATTTTGGTTACGGTAGGTAGAATGAAATTAGAAAATAATTTTTTTTTGTTTTTCATTCCAGGAAGTATTTACCGAGATAATCTATGAAATATTGGTGTCAATGCATTTCATGCCAAACTATAACACATATTGACATACAGAATAGCAGATCATAAAATGGAACTACTGGTATGCGTAATTAATGTTCACAAGACTAATGATTGTACTGTCTGCACATTCTACTCCAAAATAAATGCACTTTGAAATAAACAAATAAACATTATTTATTATATATAATATGTTGAATATAATATTAATAATAAAGTTTTATAATAATAGTAATAATTTCAATTTCTGATCTTCTTCCATATGTAACTCTTCATTAAATCAGTAAATTTGGGAGTGAAGACATATCAACCATCGTCTTCGAATAAGTAGCACCACATTGGCATATTTTACATTTTAACAAAACATAAATGGACAATAACTTTTCTTGATACTATGGAGTATCTATTGATACAGTGCTCCATCGATATAATGCTGAATTTTGGGACCATGACATGCCACCCGCGTTATAATACCTGCGTTATATCAACAAATATTAAAAAAAATATTTAAATAAAAAATAAACAAATTATTTTAATTATTTTTAAATGGGGTCCACGTTGGGACCCCGCGTTGTATCCGAATCTGCGGTGCATCGAAGGGCGTTATATCGAGGGAGCACTGTATTCATATCATGTAATAATATTTTAATCTCAGATCATTTAAAGGCATAATCCCATGAAATGTACCAACTCTTTTCATTGAATCGATCAATTTCAGGAATTGAGTGTTCAGGCCAGCTCTGGGCGAGTCTGACCACATTGGCCATTTCTCTCGTCAAGAGGCACGTCCTTCTCTGACTTGGGGCTTTCGTCAGGTTTCTTCTTCGGCGAGACGGAAATGCTCAGATGATCAGGAAGTGGGATAGCAGTGGTCTCATTCAGCAGCAGAACCAGGAAGCCACACAGGAGGGCGAGGACTCCGAACACAGCGAACGGGACAGGCTTGTAGACGGCCCCCTGTGACGAAGACCACAATAATACTAATAATAATACTAATACTACTAATACTACTACTACTACTACCTACTAATAATAATAATAATAATAATAATAATAATAATAATAATAATAAAATAATAATAATAATAATAATAATAATAATAA
>JAVCKZ010110903.1:0-23243 GCA_034780755.1 Lepetodrilus elevatus | reverse complement strand
TCATCATAGTATGAATGCAATGTTTTGTGGTCACGTGGACCAATCAGGTTGCCGGATTCACTGGATATTTATTTATTTGCTATTTAGTTTAAACATAATTGTATTCACAATAGAAAGAGTTTGGGGACAAGTTATGCCAATTTATGAAAAAAATCATATACATTTGTTTGTTATTGTTGTTACCTTTAATTGTGAGTTAGCTGTTTCTAAACAAATCAAGCATGAATTGATCAGAGTAAAACTTTACTGTTAAAATCCATATGCACGTAAATACGAACATATTTTTTTTTCATATACATTTATATTATTATATATTACAATTATATTATACCACATGTTGATGTGTTTGTCATTCCGTCTTCCAGTGCGGAACTAGTCAACCAGAATATATCAAAGGTGCAAATGAGCAAATTCAGGGCATGTATTACAATATTGGTCGATTATTACAATTTTGGTCGATTATTACAATTTTGGTCGAGTATTACAATTGTGGTCAAGGATTACAATTCATGGCTCTACAAGGTTTAATATTCCAATAGTCCATCACTAAAGTAGCCAACCCTTCCCCACCCCCAACGTCCATGCCAGCTAGCAAAGTAGACTGACTGATATATTATTTCTGATTACCCCCCGGTCGCCTTGCCTTACCCTTGTCAGATTGAATCGTCAGTAAAATCCCCGCGTCAGTAAACCCTCTCATTTTCCGCCTGTCAGTATCCCTCTGCGTAGATCAAATTTCAATTCAAACTTGATTTATTTTATAAACAATAATATTGCATAACGAAATTAATTCACGTGTGAAATTACACACACGTGGCTATACTTACTATTCACAAACGCTGCGCGTGGCTCGTTGAATCCCGGTCGCTGTGTTTATATTGAGGTAACAGAATCAACAAACACACGTCATAAGGGGACATGTCAACACGGTATAAAAACTGGCGGAGCTTACGAGGATATTTAACAAATAATAAACACAGACACGCTCAACTGTTTTTGTTTCGGAAAGAAAAGGCATAATATGTATCGAATCGGTAGAACAGTTATTACTTACTACTAGCGAAAATATAAGGATACTTGACATCATATTAATAAGTATTCCAATAGTAACGTTTAGTTTATTAAATGTAATATAATAATATTCATTTATAATCGGGTTACCGTCTGTGCTTGTGTGTGTATACGTGCTTGTGTGTGCTTGTGCGTGATTGTGCGTGTGTGTGTGTGTGTGTGTGTGTTTGTGTGAGTGTGTGAGTGTGTGTGTGAGAGTGCTTGTGCGTGTATGTATGTTTGTGTGTGTGTGTGTGTGTATGCATGATGTGTGTGTGTGTGTGCGTGCGTGCGTGCGCGTGCGTGTGTGTGTGTGTGTGTGTGTGTGTGTACATGTCTGTGTGTGTGTGTCTGTGTGTCAATCAGCTAGCAGATGTAGGCTTAGTTAGATGCGTATTATCTTATTTATAATTGTTATTACCAATAAATTATATCACGTACCTTTCAACATTAATAGCGGTGGTCATGTAACTATTTGCTTTATGGAGGGACAGAAATTCGGGATATCTAACTTCATTTACGTAAATATGTAGTTCAGTGTGCGAAGGAATCATGAATACTTAGACCAATGCAGTACCTGTATCAAAGCAATATCAATGTTACGGGCAAGCAGTATAACCGTAGTGAATAACTGACCAATATAAGAAGAATAACAAATAGTTTTGTTCATACAAGAAGAAGAACAACAACAACAGCAGCAACAACATTATGTACTAAACGAAGAAGAAGAGCATTATACATTAAAGTGTCTAGCACATATTACATACAATTTGATTATACAAAAGGTATTTCAGTTTTAAAGAACATGTGCCAAGCATATTTATGCCTATTGGACACTAATGTACGCTACAAGGTATATTTAAAATAATAATAATAATAATAATAATAATAATAATAATATACAGTAGTTGTTTGCTTTTGGATCAGTAATGATCCCTGGCAATTTACAATGTCTACTATCTATGCAGTGAGCATACTTTCAAGGATTTCCCTGTAAATATTGCATGCAAAGACATAAAGCAATGGTAATGTTGTGTCATACATATATACTTATATACAGCACTGACATGAATTAAATATATGTATTTACTATTTACCACCTCATTTAATCTGACTTATTTATGACAACATGAAGAGTATTCTTCATAAACTTTATAATTAATGTACATGCATGCATTGCCGCGTTCACGAGCGATAAACTTATACTATTAGGCGCGTATGTACGTACATGTGTACCTGCTCTGTTCACAAGTTCTAGTTCCCACGATTACTTGTTTTTGATGACATATAGGTAATGCCGAACTGCGGATACCATGACAATGTGATGTATCCTTATAGAAAGATACAGAGGTATAATGTGTGTTCACTAGTAAATTATTAGCATTTAATTGTTAATAAATGTAATAATGTGAGGCAAGGTGGTTGTATACTAGGAACTTATGGCAGGATAAACCTGCCAGAGTTATCTATCTTGTCCACCCTCACCCCATCCCCTTTTACACAAGCCATTGCATTCCTTACTATACCACCTCTCTTAATTTGTATTAACACCATTGTGCTCGTTTGCATTTTTCCTCCCTCCCTCTCTCTCTATCCCTATCTCTGTCTCTCTCTCTCTCTCTCTCTCTCTCTCTCTCTCTCTCTCTCTCTCTCTCTCGCTCTCTCTGCCTCTCACCCTCTCTCTCCCTATATGCTACGTATATATACATTGTGAGCGATATACAACAACAGGCCGGTCATAAAGATGTCAGTATCTTAATTTCGGCCCTTAAGAAACATTTAATCCAAACCCAGAACAACCAACAAACAAAAGCCAAGCACATCATCATGTGGCATTGCCAAGCACCTCAAGATGGAGAAAGCCAGGACGTAGAATTGGTCTATAAATTAGCGAAATAAATTTGTCAAGAGCGACTAGCGAGATCACGCTTGAGCGACTCCCTGATGTTATCATGTGCTATCTATATCAGACCGCCTTCCTGTTGGCGCGGAATCTAACTACTGCCAGAAAACGGTCCGACGGCCAGAAAGCGACACCATTTGCAACATCCGATTTATAGTCGTGATTTTTTCCCCCTTACTCTTATTTATTTTTTGTAGTGCTGTTTTCTCTACATGGTTTCCATGTAAAGTAATGTTTTATTTTCTATAAACTAGGAAATAAATCTTTCTGGCAGGTCCATGTTATTTGATAGAGTCGAATAATTCGTATGTTGCAATTGAACTTCTTTGAGGGGAGGAAAAAACATGCATTTTTGACATATAACTGAATTAGACTTTGATGTGATGCTGAACTTCAAGGCACGATGCATTCTGAAAATAGAATCGGATATCTCGGAGTTAAAAACTATCGGACTTTGTAGTAAAACCTTGAGTTTCTCTCATCCAGCCGAATACTTTCTTGATTTTAGCATGGTTCATTTCTTAAAATGATGACTTACGAAATACAACTATAACCTTTCTTTATTAAGTTAATTCTTCTTCCTTATCGTACAATCTTCAGCAATTATGGTACATTGCATTGATACATGCATTTCCTTTTTAAAGTGTTCACGGAATTCAAATGACTACTATCATGTAGGGCTGCTAAAATTATAATCATAGAGTTGTCAGTGCCAACCTTTACTCCAAAGCAGAAAAACCCAAGTGCATTTGTGATGCCAACCCCGACGGCTGGTGCAATATATTAATATGACGAATGAATGCGTTCAAACGCTGAACAATACAAAAACCAATGTCATTCAATCTAGAAGAAAATAATACAGTAATGTAAAGTATATACAGAGTACATCAAATACCTATATGAATTGGTTATATGTATAGAATGGAAACGTATTTTATGATAAAGAAAAACATTGTTAATGAACAATTTCAGAAAGTCTAGCATATGTTATGTATGATAATAATAATACTAATAATGCATATTTATAACGCGCCTATATACTATTCCATGTTGTACATATGCTCATGGCGTTACATTATTACCCCGGTCAATGGATCTGTGTGCACTCAATTCCTTCTCAACTCCATTACATGGGGACTATACATTTCACATTGTGCATATTGATGATATTGTTCGGGTAGGGATACAGCGCTATATAAGATGCCTAAATGCTTATATGCCTTTACCTATATAGTAATACATAATATATTTTGCTCAAAACAAAGCATTTGTTTTCTAATACTATAGTATATGCAGAGCATCCTCTCATCCCAGGGGTACTTTACGCTGAGTACAACAATGGAGATAATTCTTGAACGTAATTAAAGTACCCTTGTGTTGCGAGGATGTATACAGTGGTACCCAGGTAACAATAAAAATAAAGCGTGCAATATAATACTATTATGTTCTAACTAAAGATGATTTCAACCACGAATATAAAAGCTGACCGAAATTACAATTACATTATTCCGAATGGAAATATTGATAGTTCAAACAGAACGCAACCGCTAAGGTCTTCTTCACTGTTTTTGAAAACCTGTTAAGTTTGGGACAAGTCGTCATCATTATCCCATCCGCTAATCGCTATACATGCATGTATAATAGTATATATATATTAACAATTACCAGCTGATTACAAGCATGGCGTCATCGTTGGTGTTATGTACACGCCTTAATACACATAAGTATCTTTACAACATAACGCTCTCACACATAGCATTTCACCCGATTCCAGCATGCTTAGCATTTTACTCAAATTGCTAGATCTATCCTGAAAAAAAAATAACGCTTTTTGTTTCGGCATTCACGATCAAATTAATTGAGTTAGAAGATGAAAAACGTGGCAAGTTTTTAAAGGCCTGCATCCCGCTAAGCGCAATTTCACGGCAAGTGCTACTTTGAAGCGAGATCCTGGCATGAGGGTATGGGGTTTTCGTTAGACTGGTCACGGTTGTTGCACGTGGCTATATCATCGCATACATCGGAGCCGTTAAAACGTCGTCACGCCGAGGGGGAGCGAGGCTATCAGGGGCGCAGGCACGATTGGGGGTGTCGCCAAACGGTTTTTGATGGCTGTATCTTAGGTAAATGTTGGGTGTGTATTGAACACAGGGGACACACTACCATCTGCGGAAGTGCACGGCGTTGTCATCGTGTTCGTGAACATAGTGTAGATCAGTGTTAATGAAGTGACGAGTCAAGGAGGTCCTGGTATAAAGGAGGTCTAATAGAATTATCTATGTGACTACAAAGTGGCCGAATGTCTTATAATATATTATATCAAGATAATACATGTGGTGACGTTAAAGAGGTGCTTTCAGAGGTATGTTCCCTTCTATTGACATAAGTCGGCATAGGTCCGAAACAGCCTATGGCACAGATCCGAATGAGCCTAGGCAACAATCGAAACAGTCGAAAGCTGATTCGTGGCGAATCTTATAAGACTCGCTCCCCCTCGGTGTGACGACGTTTTAACGGCTTCGATGTATGCGATGATATAGCCACGTGCAACAACCGTGACCAGTCTAACGAAAACCCCATTATACCCTCATGCCAGGATCTCCCTTCAAAGTAGTCCCCTTGCCAATGCATGTCCCCTTGCATTGATATAATTAAGCAAATAACAATACGACCCAAACCTATCTATGTAGCTACGACTTGGTCGAATGCCTCTATATTAGACGATAGTTAGTGACGATATGCATGTCAAAGAGGTGCTGTAATATGTCAGAAGCCTATATTATAATATAATTATCTATGTGGCTACGTACGACATGGTCGACTGTCTTGTATAGGACTAATACACGGATGCTATTCCAGTTTCGATGAGGTGCTTACGGAGGTGTAATATAATTATGTACGTGGCCACGACGTGTCCGAATGTCTTGTAGGACTAATACTCGGATGCTAATCCAATGTCAAAGAGGTGCTTATCGTGTTCTAATAGTAATAGAGTCATTACTGTGGCTACGTCGTGGCCGAATGTCTTATAGAACTAATCCACTGACGTTAGTAATGTCAATGAGGTGCGTATACATGGGTGTAATAGAATTGTCAACGTGGCACCGAAGTGGCCCAATGTCTTATAAGAATAAATAGATACTAGTATAATGCAAACCTGGATATGGTATGTTATTATAGGCGAGCACTACAGTTGTGCCCATGATGTAATGAAGACTTTTCAAGGCTTACATTAATTGGTTGAAACATTTTAGAAAGTTTATATTGAGTGGATGATATGTGTGGTATCTTCAAACAATGTCTATCAGGTTTATGTTTTACATAGGACATAATTATAACTTTGATCAGTTTATGGGAGTCTGCTATTTGTAAAATGTACAGATTCGGGTTTTGTGCGAATCTAGGGTGATTAACTTACCATACTTCTTTACAAAGTTGTACAGCAGGTGAAAGGTTGTTGTGCGTGGATTTAAAGATTCCCAAGAAGGATGTACTGCCATGTCATGTATGGTCTGCTAAAGTACTTTCCTTCATAAATAGTGTCAATCAAAACTATAAAGTTCTGGCCTGTGGCAAATGATTTACATTGTATATGTGTAGCATACCTATACTACACGGACGTTATTCCTTGGTCAACGGTGTTCTCGTGTAGATAGCTAAAATAATTATATATATTAATATACTAATATATAGTGTCTTATAGGACTAAACATGATAATGCAGCGTATTAATAAACTGAAATTATTACAGAGTCAAGGATGTGCTCACCGATACCTAATATTATTATTATATAGATATTAAGATATATGCAGCTTCCGTTATGTTCAATATGTTGATGTCATATGACATCATAGGACAATAATTTGTGATTTCGTTGGTATTAATTTGTGGTTTTAAGGATGATTTTCAAGATAATAGTGATCGCTTAGATATATATTGCAATTAATAGACTCCATGCACAATTAAGGTGCGTTCTCAAAGCGCTACATTATTACTACCCCGGTCATTGGATCAATGTGCACTCATATTATACCGTTTCAACTCCCTGGGAATGTGCAACCTAAACTATCGTTTTAGGTGCTAGAAGATTAAAATCCATTGTTCCATCTTATCAAACCTAGATTCACAGATAATGTGTATTTGCGGTTCCATGTAGGTGCATTTTCCAAAGTTACTGAACGCGTTCTCGGATGCTTTTTAAGACGTAACATTACCGCCATTAAACTGGAAAGTAACATTGTACTGCTTCAGCCAATTGGAGTTGCATGCAACACGGAATTCTGTCTTTTTTCGAGGGTGCTTAATTTTCTTTTGGAATATTTTTTCGTTGGTGTCACTTCGGACATTTCCGAGTGACATCGGAACGCATCGTGTCCTCACCGGCCTCCGAGTCCACCTGCCTATGTTATATCATCCCAAATCCTCTCATCCTCGTCTCTCATTCAACACTCATCCCATCAAGATCGTAGCTTACACACGTTATCGCGGTACCTTCCCTGGTTGCTTCTGAAAAACGGTTCCTTTTTTCTTTCTCTCTCAAAGCGTAAAGAAACACATTCCTATAAATTCGAGCTATCACTCAGGAAGCTCAAAATATAAATGTCAACGTGCGAATCAACTATTGGCGATAATCGGCAGATATAATCTTTCTAAGTATCTTTGATGTTAACACGAGGGTCAATAGAGAGATATTGAATTATGTACCAAACGTACTCTGCACGGTTTAAGTCCTTTTTCCGTAATTTATCGTTGAAGAGTGTTTTGTCGAATATAAAAACTCAAACGTTGACGTCTGATGAAACATTTACAAAATTCCAAGAAATAAAATATACATATTTCCTTGAAATTGGATAATGTTAAAGTAACCGTGCACACTTTTAAAACCAACTACAAATTTAGATATGAAATGTTTCCCGGTTTCGTATAAGTCTCACATCATCATAATTAAAAGCAGACATTTACTGCTACGGCGAGTAATATATTAGTCTCGCTATCGACCGTATAATTTATTATTAACCATAATGCAAAACATAACTATTATAGCTCCATAATTTAATGTTCATGATTACAATTTAATGTTCTTTTTAAATGTACATATTTAAATAAAAACAGGCATTAACACCATTCTTAAAGTTAGGCTGCGTGAATGATTGCATTAAACCTGTTAAATGCGAATAACTCTATCACTACCTCCTTCCTTTGACGAAAATAACATTTTGTGAATCGTATAGTATGCCATTTCTTATGTTATACAAACGCCGCAGTAATATTGCTATTCGAATTCACATACTGAATAATAATGTATTTTTATTGTATACTCGTGGAAGCTATCGTTTGTGGGTGTTGGTTTGGGGGGTTATAGGGGGCGGTGGTTATTATTCTAGAAAGAGCAGCTACCTCAGAAGTCAGAAACGGTGTATCACGTGACCTTACATCTGGAGGGTCACAAGGGACATGCGCAGATCTCATGCTAAACGACCTGCATCCAAGAGCAGTCTAATTGGCAAGGCACATACCTTATTAGACTCGCATGGGTGGTAATACTGGTTATTAATTAGACTGGGTATCGCCTATTCTCCAAGAAACCGCATTTTAGTGTGAGACGAAATGATGTATTGGGGAGAACGGATAAACGAATCGGTCACGTGATGACGTAACGTGGGATGGTATGTGTCACGTGTCACATATTGACGTTGGTCATTGGATGCCTGGTGGTGAGATAATGGGGTATATCCTTCCATTACCGTTGTTCTCGTTGGATAGGATTGATGTCGAAGCCAATTAACAAGCAATATTGCTGCTTAAACCTTCAGAGATAAATGTTAATCTACGGGAAGATCATTACGGTTCGTTACGTGAGAATAATCGCTAGTATACAAACATTTCTTCCGTAAAATTAAAATTATTACAAATCCAATTTTGTAATAGTAAGCTACTAATTGTAAACTAATTAACTCGTTCTCCGGTGCTGATGTCAAGAAATCGAACCCATAACAATTCTAGTTTGTCTAACGGTTAAATTATTAGAGTAGTCCCCGAGATTACTAAACTTTTTTGAGTACGAGTTCATTCTCATGCTCCAGATTTACATGACGTTTTATTAACAAAACCTTGAGTTTAGCATGCAATTGTACTATAAAATGTTTCGTAATCTTGGGGACTGATTTCCTTAAAACGTGTCTGAAGAAATATTATTGCTGGGAGTATAGGTTTCCAATCAAGTTCATATTATGTCATCATACTATTGCGGCTATCGTTGCCCTTAAAAAATCGTAGATTTGTCATTATGTGCAAACAATGTATACTGTTAAGTAGTTGGTATGTTTATACTATCAAGCAACACTAAGCAACGCTGGAGAGCATATATCTACGCGATGCATAGTACTACTGAAAATGTTCCTACCTGGAATTTAATATACATCTGATGATCATTTATCGAATAATATGGAAACTCAGGAAATTACAGGAACGACAACCAAGAAGAAAATAGATACTTATTAATACATCAAATATGTCTACTTTAGTTTCTTAAAATAGTTTTAATTTAGGTAACATCAATATTATCCAATTTGTATTTATATACCCGGAGTGATAACAGCAATCACGATGATAAACCCGTTATAATTATTTCATATCACACATTATAATACATTTTGTAAACTGAATCCAAACATGCATAGACCTTAAATTTCATGTTATTGAAATGTCATAGTTCGTTCCCTATGAATGTATGCTAGCTTGGAATTGATGGTTCCAGTACTTCCAACCAATGACTGTTCATCATTATTACACCCCGTGTTGTCATGCCTCAATATATTACATGTATTTAATATCTTAACTCCTTCCATGTTGAAGGCAACCGAATATATCATATAAAGCCGTGCATGTGCCCAATCCAGCACGGATAGGGTTAAATATATCAGCGACAGGTAGATGCGAATTTTATCTCCTACTTTTCATTTCAAATTATTACGGTCCTTTTATAAATAAAGCTAATAATTAATTGCCACTTGGGAGTCAGTTACGGTAATAATTTGATCACATCAACGTGGGTGTGTGTAGGGTGTATACGCCACCTACCCAAATCACCGGCAGATAACTCTAATAAACATGGGATCTAAAGTATTAACTCCGAAAGCGAATTTGGAAGACTTTCCGCGTGCGTATATATATATACCTCACCGGATGAAACGAGTAATCGGAGAGTCAGTGTAATCATGAGAAGGAAAGGTAAAAATCATGCACGCTATTACTCTGAATATTGCTCCTGGTATCATTTCCAAGGCAAATTGGGCTTCTCAGACACATCTGGGAGCAGTTTGGGGGGGATGGGGGAGTTAGTTGGCACCCCCTCCCCTCACCGACTGTCAGAGAGGCTAGAAAGGGCAGTGTAAGACGGGCAGGAGGACCTATCAGAAGCAGTGGGCTGGAATAGTTGGAGCTTCAGGATATCTCATTGGCTAACACCCCTTCATGTACTCTGAAAGAGTGATAAACCTTTTATTTTAGCTGTGTGCTTGCATCTCTCAATGTAGCTACCCGCGTGGATGAGACCCTCATTGTTGGTGACACTATACTACCTTTGGTGTTCTGTCACTTTCATATTGTAATACGTGTTGAACCAGATCGTTGAGAGCCTCGTCAAGTTTGGAAAAGGAGTCCAAGAAGTCTGATCATGGTTCCATAGCAGGGAACTAATTAATGGGTAAACTTTGCCATGTGTGACTTAATTCTCTATCAGGTTACAAGGCATCAAAAACGGAATCGTCCCAACACATGTAGATATCCGAGTCGTACCCAGACTCTTTAAAACTCCTCAGGTCTGGAGGAGGAAACGACAGGGATATTTGAAGGAAGTGTTGACAAGTTCGACTCAGACTTTAGCAGCAGTAGCAGACGACAGGTCCTATCACAGAAGACCACAATCAGAAGCAGACGATTGGGAGATTTGGAAAGAAGATTATATATCAACTTGAAGTAGTAGGGTTTATTAAGTAATTCAGAGTTATCTCCGGGCTGAGGAGATAAAACTCCAGCATGATGATGATGACAGACTACAGGAGCTGCAGGTACGACCACAACGCCCCCGTGTTCACAGGACCGGCGTTCGGAACGGCCGACATGTCAGACGCTCGGCAAATCATGGACATATCTTACTCTCACCCCGGGAGCAACCCTGATTATTTCGGACCCCCGAACGGGTCTTATCATCGCTCGTACCCTCGTCAGTATCCCGACGTATACGGCTACACGCCGAACGGGGCAATTCCACCTCCTCATTTCTTCGGCTCAGGCGGAGATCAGAACCCGGTGGACTTCCGACCACGACAACAGGCTCACATGAAGGACAAGGGCTTCCTGTCGCCAAAGGATGACTCGCCGAGCAGGGACGACGAGTCGAGGACGTGCAGTAGCGGAAAGGACGACAAGGGCGACATCGCCGACGACAAGTCCATCTCCAGACCCTGCTCACCAATCAAGGACGAGCACGACGACCTCAGTGACGATCACACGTCGGACGAAGAAGGAGATCACATACCCCACGTGCTAGCGCCCGGGTATCACGGGCCCAACCGCAGGTGCTTGTTGTGGGCATGCAAAGCGTGCAAGAGGAAAACGGTGACGGTGGACCGACGGAAAGCGGCGACGATGAGGGAGAGGAGGAGATTGAGGAAAGTGAACGAGGCTTTTGAGACATTAAAGAGAAGGACGTGTCCTAATCCCAATCAGAGACTTCCCAAGGTTGAAATTCTGAGGAACGCTATAGATTATATTGAAAGTTTAGAGGAACTGTTGCATGGCAACCGGATACCGCGAGGAGATGACAACTGTAATGATGCGGGTTCGTCCAGCAGCGGATCTGATTATATGGTGAGTGCATGGAAAGAGAGGAGGGAGGGAGGGAGAAATAAATGGAAAAACATGTGAAAGAGAACCGGACCGAAAATGACAGATATAAAAATAAAAAGTGAAAACAAAGCTCATAAGTTAAAACCACTTCAAACTAATAGAAACAATAATGATTGTGTTCTGTTGACACGGCGATTAGATAAGTGTCGTTATTCTAAAACACAACAAATTTACATTCTTGAAATTCCTTCGTATAATTGCCTTTCCTAAAATTCAAACAGTTACATTTGTTATTGATTTTTACGGTACTTGTGAAAACCAAAACAAATTCCAACAAGTCCTTGATGCACTGTAGACCGTCTGGTCCGTGTTTCCTTTGCCGCTGATTTAACATGAGTCTTTATTAACGCGAGTCATTTCCAGCGATGAACTGAGAACACTCAGTAATATAATTTAAATGATAATCGTTTCCAGATGTGAACAGGTCCAATCTCGAGCTAAATGTTTGCTTCAACAGCGGAGGATTCTGTATTTAACACCTTTCTGATTTTGCCGAAATTATAATTACTGTTTTCTTTTTAATCTTGTATTTATTTTTAATATTTTGAAAATGTTATAGTAGAATAAATATCTTTGACATAATTCTAATGATGTGGTAATTTCAAAAACAGCGGATTAGCACTTGATGAATTACAGACCTAGTCGTATTCCATTCCAGAAGACCATAAATATATTGTGAGATTTTTTTGGGAAACATTTAGCAGAATAAAGATACCATTTGACAAACTACAGACACCTTTAAAATTAACTGTATCTCAATGAGATACAATATGCCAATTTTACTCTCCGTGCTCGGTCGTTAGTCGATAAGCATGGCGTATGGTTACAGTGCTGTTGACAACATGTTGGCGTTTTGTGCGATTCACATTTCACCTATATCATCTCGAACTTACTCCGACAAAGCGATTGCAAGATTACGACCCTTCGAAAGCAATTAAAATCCCTTCTTTCTTTTATAAAATGCATGGTTGTGCTCAAAAACATTTGTACGAATCTATATTTTTTTATTAATCCTATTTGCGTTTGTAAAATTGCAGCACGTACTATAGAACAACAAATGAAGTTACGTGTATATATTCTATATATTTTAAGTTAAAGGATGATACAAATTGATATTATTTTTAATGTAATTACTTTGCAATTTGATTTGATTTCTTAAATGCTATGGGAATATATTACCATTGTTTCTCAACTTAATATATTTATTTCGTTTGTTTACTTTAAATCGGGTTTACACAAACAACCCATTTACGTCATGTTAAAGTGCTACTTCAGGAAAGATTTCCGACGTTTTAAATTAACTAAAAAAATAATCAACGAAATTTGACTCCGTACTGTTTAAATTGTCAGTAAATATAACGTTTCATTTTCTTAGAGGAACACGCAATAGCCACCTCAGCAATCGGACAGGTCTGGACTGAATGCTATTACCTGATTGTCCGATAAAATACGAGGTTTGGGACACACACATTGGTTTGAAAGAATCCCCTCCGCGTAGGCCAGTGGTAGACTCATTTAGAGACAGATCTCTTATTTGAACTGTCAAAAGTCATTTAGCAGGTCGCTCCTTGCAGAGAGCACGAACCCGCGTTCAAACCCTTCCTCCCTAATTCCTGCAATATGCACGCGGTCGGGGTATATGGTTCTAGCGACGATAGACGTTTGTGATTGACACATCTTCCCAATGGACTGCCACATGCCATATTAGACATATTAAGACGAAGCGGATTTTTTTTTCATTTGTGTGTGCTTAGAATTTTTGAGAAATTGTCCGTGACATTTCATCACGGTAATTTCTGCATTCCAGGAAGTTAGATGTCGAGAGTAGGATCGTCTTTTCAGATATGCACATTTTCTGGATAACTGGTTGTCCCGTTCAATATTTTGTGTAAAGGATTCACAACTAAATATTAATAGTATCTTCTTAAAAGCCAGCATGTTGTGAGAACAACTCATACTATTCTTTTCACATGTACGTAAATTACAAGATACTATCTTAGTAGCGTTTTGCTCCGGATTGTTACTGTTGTTGTTGTTAATGAATATATGCTTTTAAAATTAACTTTAGGTTTAATAATTAAGATTAGGTTCTAAATAATGTAATACTGTAAACGCATGTAATAAAACTTACTATAAAGTAGCGTTGCTATTACTTTATAATCGAATGGATTTAAATGGAAAAAAAATATTAACTTCAAGGGAAAATAATCTGTCAGATATTTTATGAGCATGCATCCACTATTAATTAAATATTTGATTAATATGTGCAACACATTTGCTAGTTGCAGTTTCATCGTTGAAAATTATATTCCAACTAGTTCGAGGATAACTGTCAACGATGAAGCTGTCACTAAAAATCTAGTTTGTAGGTTTGACTTCTCTCAAAACGAGAACGAAAACAAATCGGTACATTAGGTTGTTGCAAAGGAGCGGAAAGACCCAGGGAGGGGACATATAAATGGGGGAGGGGGTTGTTAAATGAGAGAAAAAACGTTATTTGACAAATAGGCACATTGTCACATTTGTGAAACAACCTCGAGAATTTATTACGAACCAATTCCCTGGAGTTTATGATTTATATGTGAAGCAAAACCACGAAAACCCATTTGACTTCTTTTCTCGCCTCGACTGTTGTGGAATATCGGTTTCAGTATAATCACTTATAATATTCCAAAAACATACCCTGCTCTCTAAATTGTTTTCAGACGCGGGCAGTCGTTAAATCTCAAGCAGGAACCTGTTTCTCGAATACTTGAAAAACAATTTTAAATCGAGCGGAACGACGATGCCCTATTTTCCGCAATTGCCACATTTGAGCTAGATGACAGACTTTGCTTCTGTGATGAAGTCATCAAGGTTTGTTACCCGCAGTAACGCCCCATCCCTCCGTCACGCTGAGATCCCGGGGGGTTCCACGGGATCTCGCGAGATCCCAGAGGGAGGGAGAGTCAAACGCTCGTCCCCTCCACGGGGCTGTAAATGTCGCTAGTTTTCCCTTATATCGAAACACGGATGCTCAATTAAAGTAACACCCGTTGTCCTTACAGCGAAGGCGGTGTTCCAGGAGCGCCCCACGTGGAAACTAGCGTACACTCCGCGTGTTTAATAGAGCGGAAATAATCTTCAGCCGTTTTAGTAATCAAAGAGGGGAAGGTTCCCTGATCACTGGAAGTAATCGCAGAATACGTAGAATTGGTAGGTTCCCAAGATGCAATGCATATTGCTCGTGGTATATAATTGGATTTTGCTTGTACAACTTCGTTTTCCTCGTGTGATATCGACAATTAATACTTATTGGTTTATTTTTGTCTTTCTCTAACGTTAAGGGATTTCAAGTTATCCACCAAATATACATATATATTCGATAGAATGTGTTATTGTGGTGGTGTTTGTTGTTGTTGTTATTGTTATTGTTCAAACGTCAACTTCAGGTTACGGCAATGTGTAATGGTATATTTGGTCTAGTTTAATTTCATGGTCAGTTGTTGATGCTAGTGTTGTTGGTGTTATTCAAAATTCGACTTCCGGTTACGTCAATGTGTAATGGTAGATGCTATAGCAGTATTCAAGGTTAATCATCTCAACATTGCTGCTAATGTCAATTATGGACATCTTTCAGTTTTCAAATTATCTGACATTTTAGATAATATGGAACTATCCAAGACTACAATTGTATTTTCAATCATCCTCCATGTCTCTCAAGACAAATACAGAATACTACAATGAGACGTCCTATTCTTCTTCTTCTTCTTTGGCTTGATGTTTTTACAGTCGCCTTCCAGCATTGCTGATTTCGGCAGACTGGTCCCACCTTGGGACGCACGAGTCCTGTTTCTGATGTATGCTATATAATATCCTCAACTTCCGGTTCAACATTAGTCCTTGAGTTGATGACGTGCATGTTCCCCCGATGATTGAGATAGTCTGAAGTCTCCGGGAAGTGCAGTTCTAATGATGATACCCGATCAGTCCAGTTCCAATGCAAAGTGCCACTTGCATTGAATTATGATCATGCTGTGCCTACTGGCACGAACTTTACATCAGCAGAGGTTTGCCCATGGATCCAGCAATGTCAACAGCTTTCATGTGAGAGCACCCACTTGATGCAGATGTCATTAGTGTTCCGACTTTCAGCTCCCCGCTAACTAGCTGGCTTGTCCCAGCATAATATTACCTTACCAAATAGCCCCTGTATCTGCTCTTCCCATTAGTCGGCTTTAGTCTGGGAATTAATGAATTCCCAGGTCGGGGTACTTTATAGATGGGGAGATTGTATTCTTGAGAAGAAGGTCTGTGTAGTTTGACAGCTACATCAAAGAGGTACTACTAGCAAACTATGTGCAAACATGATTTCTTTGGCTGAGTTTATTTGTTATCAGTTTAACCTTACTAGATTATTACTTTTCTAAATAATTATTATGTATGGTGAACGGGTGATAATCTATACCACACATCGTGTATTACAATACGTATTTTCACTATGAAGGTCAACTAAGGGCATCGTGCAATCATTGCAGCATTATATGATATGGTACAGCAGTGATAGCGAATGCATTAATGTGCAGCCTTACACGTAATTATGTATTGCGATTAAACTCTTTTGGGGAATCGTTCGTGTATTTCTACGTTTTGACATGTCCAGTGTGTACGATGAATGGTAACAAGCATTGGTGATTGGTTATATCATTGCAATTCTACTACACATTACTACTAGATGATAATAACCGACACATATCCTTTACGTGATGTATTCACAATTAAGTGAATGTAATAGATTATGCTATGCATGAAGTGCCAATACAACATAGCATCGGATCTCCAATAATAATTAACTAATAGAATAAACAGACATGTATACGTATAGTCTCATGTGTATTCGCTGTTCGCGGTATGGAATACAAATCACATCTGCAGATTTATTATTTTTCACAAAATTGAGTAGACCGTAGTGAGCTATCAGTGACTAAATTCGGGTCTTTATTGGTGTTTGTGGGTGGTAAGGAAGTTATAAAATTTCCCTTTTTATTTTCGTCAGAATATTAGTCTCAACAATCAAATGTATATCATCGAGTTAAGATCATGTTATTTATTACAACTGCAAATTTAAACTCGTAATGCCACAAGTTCGCGTAGAATTGTAAGTATTCATAAAATATTAATTTAACCTAGAAAAGTACTAGTATATTTAGATATGTATGAATTTGCGAAGAGTGACAACTATAGTAAATATCATACCCACTTAAAATTACATATGTATGCCTAGCAATGGATTATACATTAATACAGAGACAAAAATGTGCACTTGCACTGCATGCAACTAGCTTAATTCATCGTACTTTTAATTATTTCCTAAGATCTTATATATTTTAAAATAGTATACGTCTAGCATTTCATAGTGCTATTAATATTACAAATCAACCCAATAGTTTTAATCTAGGCAAATAGTCAGATAATTAATTTTATAAAGTTATTTGCAAACTCAACATAAAATAATGACAACGATGACACTTCATGTAATGTAAATTATTATAAACTAGACGGGATTGCTCAGGTATAGTAGTTATTTCTCAAGATACTGTCTAGTTACCTAACAACGTAAATTGTATAAATTATATAAATTTTCTCTTCGTTCATAAATCAGTATGACAAACATGTCTAACTTCTAATAATTGTGGCAGAAACCCATTATTTCCCGTTAACATTCTTCCCTTCCGTTCTTCCGGGAAATTATTTATATTAAACTTTGATGCTAATTAACAGTGTTTTAATACCACAGTAGGCGGCGCTGATAACACGGGGTGAGTTAGGAGCTTTGATAACTCCTCAGCAGCTATTTGAAATGTTGTATCTAGATTGATAGGCTCCTTACAGGGCACGTGGGGAGGGTGATAGGAAATTGAGGGAACGAGGGAGGTTTCGCTCAGACCTGGGTCATCTGGTGTAGGATAATATATTTATATGATTTTAGCCCCCAGAAAAGTATCGTAATAAACTGTTTCCGTGATTTATGTGCAGAGAAATTCTAATTGGTTATTTGATACGGAAGAGGTGTTTGTAGTAATGTAATTAACTATAGAACTCCAGTGTACGTGTGGTTATAATAGTGGGCAGTAGTATTCATTACACTTAATAATTATTTTTTAAATGAAATGTAAAGTTTTATAAGTAATGATAACCGTAAATGTGCAAGTGCAAATACAGTCTTGACAATTAATTACAGCAGGTCTTTGTATATTTTAAGGCATTTTCCCAATATAATTTAGTATAACCAATATTATATAAAATATTGAAATATAATTATGTCTAATAATAATGCACACTTAATTACGTAGAGGTGTTAACTATACAACGGACACTGGACCCCCCTACCCTCCAGTGGTCAGTTCGGCTGACCAGGTGGCGGTAGGCATCCAGGGGAAGAACGGTCATCTGTAGCGGTCAAAACTCCATGGTATTCTGATACGCTGCCCTTTGAACTTTGATATCCTTGGTTTATTATACCTCGGGATTCCAGCCCTCTCAAACTGTATCTCGCGTACAACGCTGCAATCGTATACCCCACAACAGTAACAAGTCATGTTCAATATGAACTTCATTTCCGCATTCTCCGACTTAGGTCTTCAGTGATTCAGTTTCTACCGCATTATAACTTCGTGTCCTTCGACGTATCCCTTTTAAGGCATCAGTTTCCAACATTATAATAACTTCGTACTTCTCTGGTGATGAAATTACAAAGATAAAGGATGTGATATGTATTGGATTTGACATTTGAGGAATCGTCCAAGACCGATTTAATCATAAACTGCATACTGTCTGAATTGGTGAATACCAATGGTGCTAATGGCATATCAGAGCGTTATATTTGATGGATTTTCCATGAGGTATTCTTGATGGACATGTAGATTTGCAGCATGTTTTGTGAAATGAAGTCATCACATATTTTCGGAAGTGGCATGCAGGTAATGCATATACTACAGCATATAAAAGCAGTAAAATAAATTAAATAATCTTGAAAGTGGTACGAATGCCCCATTACAAAATAAAATAACTATTGGATGTCTCCTGTTTGCTAGGTGTGTTTTTAACGATGTCAGGTAGTCTAGTATGGACGTAATTTATTAAGTATTAGAACAACATTATTTCTATATTCATAATATTGATTTGTTACGCTAAATGACCTTTTAATCGTATCATATTGTATCATGTGCAACATTGGGATACTAGTAAAATACCTGTATGGGGTCCAAAGTCAAATACTACTAGCTGAATGTTTTGTTTACAAACTGAAACATGAGTTTTTAATTAAAGCTGAAGGCTCGAGCGGATAATTATTATTATTATTGGTTCTGTGTTGTTAATTGTTGTTGTTGTTATTATTATTATTATTATTATTATTATTATTAATTATTATTATTATTAGTAGTAGTAGTAGTAGTACTACTACCGTATATACCTGGAAACGTTCAAATCATTATAGTTTCGGGATATTAGAGGTTAGCACATCAACCTCGAACATGATATTGTTAGTGTTATTATTTATTATTAATTATTAATTATTAATTATAGTAATATTATTATCGGCGGGGATAGGGATGGGGATGGGGGTAGATGCATGTAGTTTCGCTTCATGAACGTAAACATCACTATCATGAAATTCCTATATATAAGTATACAGGACTGAGTTTTAACCTTAATTGAAGAGCATGTTAAGATGGTTTCTTACACACAAAACAGCATCTGGTGATTACTTTAAGATTGCTTTAAGATTTACTGACGGTGAAAATAGAATATCTAACCATATCATTATGCAATATTACATCTGTGCGTGTTCAAATATTGCCATTACAATAATTATTACAACATTATAATTTGCGGACGAATGGGAATTTCATTAGAAATTCTGTGCTGACTATGTTTTGCACATTTGCCTTCACCTGCAATACAACTTTAAGTATTTCCCCCTCATCTATATCAATGTTTTAGTAAGTCTAGCATAGTTTTTCTTCAGATAACAAGTAAACAGGGCCTCATTTTTGAATGAGCAGTCCGTGAGCCAAATGCCTTAACACTCTTCCTTATCATATTCAAAAGCCATTTTCAAAGTTAACATTAATGTTTATTGCCACGTTAGTTATTTTAGTAGCCATTGACGCAGAGAACATCTGGGGAAAATTAAATTCTCATCTTTACCGAGAAGGAAAGTTCCCTATTGATAGTGAAGATATACTAACTTTACACTCAATGAGAAAACATGTATACATAGGCAAGAATGTGGCTTAGCCTGACTTTTATGAACATTATCGTACTTTATTCCATTAATTATATTGTATAATTCATGAACAATATACATTTTGTTGGACTAGGTATACATATAACACACGGGTAATATAGAGTACGTACGAGTATATGGCGAACATTTAAACCGTACAGAACATGACACGTAAATGGGACGATATCGTAAGCAATATGTATATATTATTATACCGGTAATTAGGATAGCTATATTATACCAAATATTATAGAATGTGTAAGGCATTTGACGTATATGTAAACCAATTAGAATATGTACTTTACCAATGAGAAAGAAGTAAGATATTGTCCTAACATTAGTTTCTATCATTGCATACTGTGCATCGATGCCACAGTCTTATTAAATGTGATAGTGAGATTAGTATATCTTTACAACACTGAAATAATATAATACAACGGTATATTCAACATTGTCATACAGTTAGTGTATATAATTTGCCACATTTTGGAATACATGTATTGATGAGATTATAACCACTATATTCCTCAAAACTATAATACTTAACAGTGAAATAATGTGATTTTCCAATCTAAGAAAAGTGATATCGTCATTACTGCGCCACTCGTGAGAATATCACTTTTCACTATTCACTCGATGGGTATATGGAATATTCTCTATTGTTATTGTTTAATGTTGTTATTATTTGTTAATGTTGTTATTATTGTTACTGTTATTATATTATTATTATTAATGTTATTATTATTATTATTATTATTATTATTATTATTATTATTATAATTATTATTATTTATTACGTTTTATTTCAGACGGTCCAGAGCCCCCAGTACTATGATAAACTACATCACATGACTCCCGGTGGCGGTGGGGGAGGTGGTGGTGGTGGTGGAGGTGGCGGCGGTGAGATGGGCAACAACTATAACCAAGGGAACGGTGAGGAACAACGCAATTGATGTGGCATTTGTATAAAATTGCTGTATATTACGAAATAATAATAATAGCAATAATAATAGTATTACAAATACAAGAAATAATAAAGCAAATAATAATACAAATAATATTACAAATAATATAAATACTACTACTACTACTACTACTACTGCTACTACTACTACTACTATTACGTCTACTACTACGTCTACTACTACTACTACTAATACTACTAATAATAATATCACTACTACTACTACTACTACTAATAATAATAATAATAATAATAATAATGATAATAATAAAGTAATGAAAATAGAAATACTAATTATATAACAATACTAATAATGATACGGATACATGCTAATAATGATAATGATAAAATGATAATAATCATAATGATAAATTATGACAATAATGCAAATAAAATAATAAATCGTAACAAAATTATAGTAATAATCAATTGGTAATTTCGTTAAATTACCGTTACTCATTGATTGCTCATTACGTTAATAAAACATAACGACGATGTAGGTATTACTTTGTGAACAGATTTAGAAGCAGACGGGGATGATGAAAGTACTAGCTGATTACACAGTAAAACTGCAGTGCATTAAAACGACCTTTGCTACTGGAGTCTATTACTGAAACATGTTGTACCGACTAATTACTCATTTACATCAGGGGATGTCTTCAAGACAAACATTTCCGGTCAGGAAGTAGTTCCGTTTTCCGTACAACTACCACAGGATTGTCACCATATGTGAGGGGAAAAAATCCAATTTAGTGAAGACATATAAGTTTCTTCTATGTTATAGTTGAACTTGAAGGCATCTTAAAGACACATATATCTATAATGGATACCATAAATATATTATAATGTTATTATCTACTTCAAATGAACGACATAATGACTTCAGGTTGCATTCGTCAAGGATGATGCTTATTTAATATTCGACACCTGGTAAATATGGAATTATAAAATGGTCAATGTCTTCACCCCTCCACATCACATCAAAACCGCATACAACATTTCCAATGCATTCGTCAAGGATGATGCTTATTTAATATTCAACACCTGGTAAATATAGAATTATAAAATGGTCAATGTCTTCCCCTCTCCACATCACATCAAAACCGCATACAACATTTCCAATGCCAAGTTTTTAAGGATATGTCTTCTCCATCCTTGAACACGACATTTCCATACAAAGACCATGAAGACGCCCATCTGGGAAGTTCATCACGCACAGGCTAGGACAATGAAACATGTTATCTAAATTATACCATCACTTTGATAACACCACTACGATCGTGTTCAAGTCGGAGGGGAGTCCTGTGTTCGATTCCCCAGTTGATATACGGGCGATGTTCTCAGTGTAGGCTGGTATACTTGTCTGGAAAACTGTCTCGGGTGAGGTCTGGAATGGCGCTTCCCGTTGGAACTCGTTCATGCATCGCGTCATCACAATGCTTCCGAGGCATAACTGTGTACACAGGAAGGGTGGGTAGGGGGTAGAGGGGGGGGGGGAGCAGGAGAAGAAGTGGGTTGTGCCAGACTGGAACGGACGCTTGACCAAATATACTTACGGCATGACAGTCTTCAGACGGACAATAAACAGCGGTGCTAACATTGTGCAACTTTCGAAGTTTACGCCAATGGTATCGACAGGGTTAATGTAAGGGTTATTTATGTGCCTGTCTGGGAATTTGGGGATATTCTGAATATTTGTAAATTCATAGTTGTATTTGTCATACGTGAAAAGTTTCATTTGTTATAAGATCCAATGCATCTTTGTCTGATCTTAACAACGACGACATACAGCAACAATAACAAAATAAATCTATACTTTATATATAGGTGTTCCATTATATTTATGAATGTTCCTGTGAATCAAATTACTTATGAATTGTATTCATATGAGTATCAATAATTATTCATTAATGTATACTATAGCTAATGCCAATCAAGGATAACATCCGATTAACTACGCATAAATAATTATTTTCACTTTTGCCTTTTAAAAGTTTACGTACAACTCATATATTATCAAGAAAACAATATTTATTTTAACGTACGTATAGGTTATAAACCACCAATTACAATCCCATAGACGACAGTGTTAACGTATTTATGCATAACTACTGATTCAGTGATTCAAATACCACAAAACAACCTAC
>JAVCKZ010110892.1:0-10313 GCA_034780755.1 Lepetodrilus elevatus | reverse complement strand
TATGGTGAAATTATGAGCCCCCTCTAAAATACACTTTGAGCCCCCCCTAACCTGAAAGTCTGGATCCGCCCCTGTATCAGAAAGCTTTCACAAATATAATTATTCTTAAACCAATACTAGATCTATATTGTCAATTCTTACTTTTAAAATGTTACTTTTCTGTCAAATCAAAGTAACTATAGATATAACAACTTGTCAGAAGCAGGACTATTGGTGAACACTTGATCACTGTATAACTGATGGTAGAAAATGGCGCACTATGTATACATACTGAACGATGGACAATATACTGATGCAGCTGATAATGGACTGTACAGTAAATATACTGATGTAGCTGATAATGGACCGTGCATACACTGGGAATGGAGAGTAACAGACTGAGAGTACACACTGAGAGTATGGAAAATAACACATTTTAAGGAATGATAGATTGTGCATACATACTGATGATAGAAAACAAATTAATTTTTGGTGTCAATTCATTTCGAGTGGTCTCTTTGTAGCCGGGTGGACACTATTGTTCTGTGTTGTTGCAAGGTCCACTAGATGAACTGTGGATGGTACCATGGTACCTGTGTACTTAAATGTATACAGACATTGCAGACCAATCTTCTCCACATGTAGAACTGTTCTTACCCTAGTCCCTGGACAAGATTCAAACTTGAACCTTGAGATTTGCAATCCAGCACATTACCACTGCACCACCATTCCTCTACTAACTGGCTGCGTACACATGCACTATAAGACGGTTTGTAGACACCGACATAATGTAAACAGTGTATAGCAATAGTCATCACATTTACGTCACGATGCAAACATATATATATATAGATATTCTTTTGAGAATTCTATCTCACAATAACAAGTCCAATTTTCTTTGACACAAATAATAGTTTTCTTATGGCAGGAAAAGTACAATGTTTCTATTTTTAAGCCAAGAAAGCGACAAGTTCCACTACTGTAGATGACCTTGCCCAATTTGAATCCTGACAAATGACAATTCAATCAAAGCATGTCCAATGACGGAGATGAAGAAGCTGGTCAAAGTCGCCAATCTGCTGACTGCTGCTGCTACCACCTACTGCTGCCTGCTACCACCTACTGCTGCTGCTACCACCTACTGCTGCCTGCTACCGCCTACTGCTGCCTGCTACCACCTACTGCTGCCTGCTACCACCTACTGCTGCTACCACCTACTGCTGCCTGCTGTTGCCTACTGCTACTGCTGATTACTGTTGTTGCTGCCGCCTACGGCTACCTAATAAATATGCTGCCGACTGCCCAGGTACAAGCGACATGTCTTAGTCATTACAATAGACCAAGATGTCACAATACCAAGATGGCTGCTCAGACACAATTATCTTTTTAGGACTGTCCACAATTTCATATACGATTATGGAAACATAATGGGATAATCACATTGCAATTATTTCCATAACAAATATTTATTATAGCGTATTATATTCACTTCCTGACATGAAAATCCATGTGGATCAAACTATGCCTCATCACTCTTACCATCATTACCCCTGTGTTGTGCCACCGTGTTTCAGCCCACTTTCCAGACTGCATAATTGTCATGAGTACAAGATTACAAATGGCTATGACATAAATAATAACACAGAATCATTTGCATTTTTCAAATGCCCCATGGAGTTGAGAGAGAGAGACAAGCACATAAATGAATGGAGAGATCTGTGACGTGTGGTGGTTTACTTACCTGTGACTGTGAGTAGCTGCCGTACGCTGCTGGGTGGGGCTGTGGGGGGTGAGGGTATCTCACCCCCATGGAGGAGCTGCGGTAGTAAGGGTTGGGGGTCCACGATCCCTGGGGGGTGTGGTACCCCGAGGCAGAGGGCGTGGCAGTGGGAGACATCGTGGTGTTCTTGGGGGCATACACTGCACGTGACTGCTGGAAGAAGAAATATCAGAAACATATTTGAAGATGTTCAGACTTTTGCTTCATTCAGTGGATAGAGAAAAACACTTTGTTACACATCGTCAATAACTAAACTGTGAAAACACAGGGTCAATAACTAAACTGTGAAAACAGACAAGAATTAAACTGTGCAAATATGGCAAGAAATATAATGTGCAAATGTGACAAGAATGCAGTATCTTATTCATGTCCCTACATAGATGTACATGGTAGATGCAATTCAATATTGTTTCATTGGAGGGAGATTCATCATTGGTCTAATCAGTCAATATGACTGTGCTGTCAGTCAAACACATTAATTATTCATTTCACTACCTATGTCATAATACTTTAATAATTAATATACCCTTTCTGGTGGAAATCATACTGTATCTAATGTCAGATTATCTAGTTGATAGGAACTAGTCTGATGAAAACTTTGTCAACTTGTTTGATGAAATGGCAGAGTTTGACATATTGAGAGAATTGTGGACAGGACAAGGTTTTAATGTAATCATCCTTCCATAGAAAGAAAAGTGGAATAGTTGCATGTTGATTTCATTTAAGTACACATTAAAATTAAGTATACAGAATCTAGTATCGTTCATATTTTACACAACTTTATGTTAGTGGTTCATAAGTTCCTATTTTAAATTTATCACATTTTGTGGAATACTATTAAATATGCACTAAGTTCCTGATAAATCGACTACATACATTTTTCAACCATTACAAAGTTATGATGTTGATTTTTCTCAGAGACAAACACAAACATATAAAACTATTTTGTCCAATAACAAACCGAAGAACATGTACATGGAGTTTGAACTATGGTGAATACAATTGCTATGCTGCTGAGAAAGCGAGTAAAGAAGCTATAAAGAAGATGCAGAATGTGGCGATGCTGATACGCAGTGATGCGAGATGTCGTGCGTAGTCCTCTCTTGACCATAAACATGACAGTCGGGCCACCAGGAGTCTACCTACAAGTTTGACGGCATTTCTACGACAGGTATGACCAGCTTGGGAAACAAATGTTGTTTTTAAAGATCACAGGAAATGACTGACATACGATGATGTAGGAAACTGTCCAGAGAATACATTGACTGACAACCCGCGGTGGACCCGCTGCGGTGGACCTGCCTGCAGGGTCCGAGCAATGTTACGGAAATCTTTCAACTTATCCTGCGTTTACATGTGTATGCATCAACGTCCGGTGCAAGAATATACATCAATTTCTTCAAAGAGTTAATGGATTTTGTGGTATCTGGCGAATGACTGTTATCTATGAAGCACATGTAGAGGGTTAACTACAGAAACATTCTGGTCATCAGTTTCATCCATACTATCTACATTTAATTTGAACAGTTAACAGGGTTCCACTTAGGTTTCAATTTTTGAGAGTCCCGGGGACGCATGTTGATATACTTATCAACAATTTTTATTAATAAAGTGCGTCCAAACTTGCAATTTTTGAATATGGGACGCAGGATTGCACGTTCAGAGAAACCCTGGTTAATGAAAAGAAGAAAAGTGTATTTAAATTATTTTGTTCATTCGTAAATGTGTACACAATGGTAGAGTTTATTCGAGAGGAAACTGATGCTAGCATATCTCAATGATAATGATGTAAAATTGTATAACTACAGACTGTAGTATGTACATGATTCTGGCAAGTGAGGTAAGTGACCGACATTTCCTGATGCCAGTGGTGACAATGGTGACAACGGTGACAACGGTGACAGACAGGTGACATAGACAACAGGCAGTAGAACACCAACACAACATGGGGCTTGATTGACAACGCGCATAAAACTAGGAAAGGTCAATACTGTATAAAGGGTGACAGAATTAGCAACACAGTGAAGAACAGCACATAAAACACAACAAAGCATATACATTTATATATACAATAGCAATAAATACTCTGAAATAGAAAGTGGATCTAATTTAGTTGTTTTTGATACGGTGTGAACTAGTGGCTCCTCTAACATAACTACTGCACCATATTTCAAAACACTGCTTCCAGGCGCGTAGCTGCCTATACGCAGATACGCAGATGCTTCCACGACAATTTCCTAGCGAACTTTACTTTTTAAACAAAACGTAAACATAGTACAGTCACAGTACTGGCGCTTCCACATTAAAATACCCCTAGCTACGCGCCTGGCTTCCTCTAACATAACTACCGCGCCATTTATATGAGAACCACTGCTTCCTTATTTGGACAGAGGATGATCCAATACAAAATACATAGTTGACAATTCTCCACACTGATGTGAACATAATGTTGATGACACCCGAGAGTCACGAGTCAGATTACGTTCATCACCACTCAGCATTCATAAGACCAATATGTGCAGATAATATATCAGTCCAAACAGAGGCTATAACCAATACAGTAGTCATACAATACAGTATGATAATAGATCACATTTTTGTAAGGATATTTTTTTCCCTTTTAAAAAAATAAATGCAAAATACTCAAGAAAAAAGGATGATCTAAAGACAATTATTAGTGTTAGGTGAATGCGATGGGTTTGTGCCTACAATGTACATGCATATGTATGAAAGTAAGACCTACATGCTATCTATGTTTGAACAAGCCTATTTTTCTTCAAAACGATCAAGATACTATATTTGATCACGTAAGTGTTATTGGGGTGTAAAATAGAAATAGCATGTTGGAGATTGGGACCAGGAAGTTTATTAATATTGATTTGTGTGCACATGCATGTACGTGGCTTGCAGTGGGTCTATGTTCTGTTTGTTCTGTGTCCATCAATGTCACTGTATTGTTGTATGTGCGACTAGGAGGCATGTTCAGATAGCCATTACATCAGCGCTATATGGATCCCAGAAGCTTTGCAAATAGGTATTGTTTTGGGTGGGGATTGCTTTTTAAAATGTGAGACCTTACCGTCTAAGAATACTGTCATTAATATTGTAACTAGGGGATCAGAGTCTGTGTTAATTTGTCCAGATGTTATGAATAAGAATAATAATAATGATTTTGAGTTTGTAAAAGGTACATTTATGTTTCTTATCAGTATCAAACACAGTATGCCACACTAAGTAGAGTATCATTTGTCATGTGATCATTCATATAAGCCATCGAGCGTTGCTTAACTAAATAAACCACCATTACCAATTAGTACCCTCTTAGGGAAACTAATGAATGGCAGTTCACCTAATCCTTAGGGAACCAACACCAGCGCCCTAAAATTGGGAGCAAATCTGTGAGAGGTTAGAGGTCAAATAGGCCACGAAGAGGTCAATCCCAGGTCATGAAAGGTCGGCCACCCTCAGAACTGAATACCCCACCTGACTTAGTTTCAAAAGGTATCCATGATGCTACTTTACTTTCCTGAATGCTACGCCTCGTCAAACACTTAATGAAGTGGGTGAAATATGTGGATACCACCCGTGAACAAAAGCCAGATTGAATACTGGGATGGTATACGAGGCTACGTATCCGTGAAGAAAACAGATAGGAGATGGAATATGATTCTGTATCACCTCTCCATCAGGATCTAATTCTGTTTGCGTAGTAGGCTCAGTAACATATGATACAATGTTTATCTTGTAATGGTGAGGATCCACAGGATATGATGGACACTACACTACATGATGACTTGGTATGACAAGTGCTATACAATCACAGTCTATCCCATAAACAGACTTTACTTTCTTCATATAGAACAGCTCAATATCTAACTCAGATTTACTTCTTTAATATCAAATATTTATGTTTTTATAGAAAACAATCTTTAGCGAATGGAATATGAGTCTGTATCAAATATGTTTTTATAGAAAACAATCTTTTACGTAAAATGTGTTTGTCCCAGATGTATGAATGTAGCCGATTGATGTAAGATGCTATTACTGGTCTCGGCCAGCGGGGTTACCCCTTTTGCTTAGTCGGTAGAGCATTGGACTCGCAATCCAGCAACTCGGGTTCGAATCCCAGGATTGGCAGTGGTCATGCTACATGTAGCAGCCCATTCAGTACCAACATGCGTATGTTGCATAGTCTACCTGGCAGAAGTATATTGAGAAATGAAATGTTGTATGGTTACAGAATGTATCCAACAAAATGATACACATTTGTGCACAGCAAATATTCAATATAGAACGGCTTTAGTGGTCATTACTTTTGTAAGGTGTTCCTAGATGCTACTAATCATCTCATTCATACTTCTGGTGATCCCATACTTGTAAGGTGTTCCTAGATGCTACTAATCATCTCATTCATACTTCTGGTGATCCCATAAGGCATAACAAACATAGTTTTTGATAATTATGTTATGTTTATTAGCCCTTTGTATGCCAGACTTCCCTCCCACAAGAAGCAGATACATATGACAAGAACTGGGTGCGTTCAAGAAAGAATACATGCAATACAATACTTTCCCCATGTATTGCTCGTTGAATGGCTTCGTGCGTATCGCTTTTCCTACACATCGCACGACCTCCAGACCCATAGTGAAAAGTATTAATAAGTATTGCTACACGTGCTGGCTGAATAGCTTCTGTAGCAATACGTAGCAATACATATCGATATGTATTCTAGCTTGAACGCAGCCCTGTGTACATTCCAGGGGAGGTTACTGCTGGTGTGATCATATTGCTAGTACTGTAATGAGGAAATGGTGCCAGCAATATTATCTGCCTATGACATAAACACATCTCTGTGTCCACACCATTCATAACAATCAATACATTGAAACATGTCTGGACTGATTTCCAGAAAGTCATCTGATCTATATGGACATGATTAGCTGTATTGTATGGACATGATTGGCTGGGTTGTATGGACATTACTGGCTGGGTTGTATGGACATGATTGGCTGGGTTGTATGGACATGATTGGCTGGGTTGTATGGACATTATTGGCTAGGTTGTATGGACATGATTGGCTGTATTGTATGGACATGATTGGCTGGGTTGTATGGACATGATTGGCTGGATTGTATGGACATGATTGGCTGGGTTGTATGGACATGATTGGCTGGATTGTATGGACATTATGGCTGGGTTGTATGAACATTATTGGCTGGGATGTATGGACATGATTGGCTGATTTGTATGGACATTATTGGCTGATTTGTATGGACATTATTGGCTGGGTTGTATGGACATTATTGGCTGGGTTGTATGGACATGATTGGCTGGGTTGTATGGACATGATTGGCTGTATTGTATGGACATGATTGGCTGGGTTGTATGGAAATTATTGGCTGGGTTGTATGGACATGCATGATTGGCTGGATTGTATGGACATGATTGGCTGGGCTGTATGGACATTATTGGCTGGGTTGTATGGACATGATTGGCTGGGTTATATGGACATGATTGGCTGGGTTGTATGGACATGATTGGCTGGGTTGTATGGACATGATTGATTAGGCTATGTGGACATGCCTGTCTGAGCTATGGACATGGTTTTCTGGGCAACATCGACATGGTTGTCACAATTAAATGGACATGACCATCTGGGACAGATATACACATTTGCATGGAATACATGGACATGATTGTCTTGGCTCGACGTGGATTCTGTCCTGGTTTTCATACTTGGAACAGCAAGTATTAATATATTCAGCAAATTGTCTTATATAATTATAACGTTCAAAATAATATATACTTTTTGGCAGTACATATTTCTACATTACATGTTAGATTTTTCAGTAAATCACCAAAAGCAAACATGCTGCTTGCTGAAACACACTACATCACAGAGCAAGCATGAGGGTAAGTTTATGTGCAAAGGGAAACAACTCCTATCAAGGCATTAGCATCACTTTCCGAGAACTACAATATTTCTGAGATAGTATGTTAATGCAAGGTGTTGAGTTACACAGTTATGTAGAAATGCACACTTACCGAAAGTGTCCTACCTATAGATATATGTTATTTTACACCCCTCGTGTCCACCCACATTAGTCGTGATCGAATACTCAGCTGAAGAACAGATAAAAATGTGAACTGCACACCAATTAACATGCAAGTGTATATGAATATTAAACATTCATTAAGTCATCAGAAACATGAACAGACACCCTTCAGTTTATCTGCCAGGATATTTGGGTCCAAGTGGATCCAGGACAATAAGTGCAGAGCTGTGTGTACCACTCACAACCACAGCTACCACACATACCCCACCCTCAAATTTTGTCTTATTTCTTTCTGTATTATTAAAATATATATGTGTGTGTATGTGGTTATAAACTATAAGTGGTTAGGTGTGGTATCCATTCCACCATCACACCCCACCCCCCACACCACCAACCCACACCACCCACATCCCTAAGTGATACTATAGTACCTTCTACCCAGTTATGCATCAGATAGGTACTAAATCACAACATTTCTACCAATTTATATTTTCGCTAATTGCAAATGCTTTGAAAGATTTGGAACACGTTTCACAAATACAAAATCAGCTGTCGAACATTAACCTTCCTAATTTAATTGAGCAGCGTAAACACACAGTCCAATTAAGCACCACAACCCACCGAGTACCACTTACAGCAGGGTGGACGTAATGCTCAGAAACCTGGGTGCTTACGTACGGCTATTCTGACAAATATTCCTGACTGTCATAAGACTTACAGTAAGTTAGTGGCACGGGTCCCAGACTGAGTTTCAGGACATGTCACAGAGAGCAATAAGAGACACACAATTACATCATTGTGTTTGCCTTGCACCAGCATTCCACTGTCATTGTGTGGAGTGACCTCAACAAGAGGCAGCGCCATGGCTCGCCGGCAATACCCCACTGACTGACGGGTCCTAACAGGTTCCTTACATTGAGCAGGAATAACTTAGGGACCCACCTAGCTCCACTATTAGGGGCGGTGACATAAGCAATAAGGGACCCATATTGCTTGACTGTTAGGCGTGGTAAAATCAGGTATCCACATAGCTCAGGATCTATGAAACCATGAAGTGGACAGACCAAAGTGAACAGAAAACTGAAAACTGAAAGCTAGTATATTCTCTACATTAAGTTGCCTTGGCTTTATTATGTGTCCAATGTTAGTGATTATGGAGTTTAACATCGCTGCAGGAATCGTTCACCCATTTGTGACAACTGCGTCCAATGTAGTTTCTTTACTACTGGGTCAGGCACATTCAACTTGTTTGTATTTTCACCCATAGAAACACATTTTTATATCGAGCCCTGGTTGATAACACTAAATAGATACTACCGGTATTTACCACACAATAACATGCTGTAATGTACATACCACCACAATATTGGGGGATGGGCAAATATACAATCGTAAATATAGGGATACAGAAAACACACATGAAGTTTACATTTAGTTGGTATGTGTATGTACCAAGTACGCATCAATTAGCTTTTGAGCACAAATGTGTGTTGCTAGCCAAGCATAGACTTGCACCATTTCTTCCACGGATATCTCCACAATAGAAAACTACAGATTACCACTATACCCTCTCCTGGCTTGTTAACAAACAAAGCCCATCACGATGGCATTTATCAACTTCACAAACCATCCTATAGAACTACACCCAGAATGATTTCAGCTCTAACAAAACCATCCTATGGAACTACACCCAGAAAGATTTCAGCTCTAACTGCCAGAACAGTAACAATGATAACTCACAGTACACATGGCATTCTTCACATGCATCAGTGGCACAATGATTCATAATGACACAGACAAAATACTGTAACATTCCTCTCATTTAAGTCCAAGTACCTGAACGGACACACTGGATTCTTTGGGAATGCTTCATCTTGCCCACATGTATACATCGATTTCTATATATGGTATTATTTCAATGGTCAAGAATGAATTATGTCTAGAACTGTACTTGGAAAAGGCGTTCATCTACATAAGATACATGCTTTGTTTGCCAATCCCCTTGCCATGATATGCATGGTTGCATTTACACCTGTAAAACTTTAAACTGAAATTAAGATACATTATTTAAGTCAATGTTAGGTGAACAATGTTCAGTATGACAACACATATGCCATGTCCCATGTTGAAACCGTCCATTATTTTCAATACTGTACATGTTGTGATCAAATTGTACTCAAATGGTCTCCAATACTTTTCACAATTAAGTTAGACATTTCTACATCCATTCCTATAAATAATGGCAGATACAAATGGTATTGACTAATTTCCCACTATAAGTAATGTAACTTCAGCATGGTATTGACAATAATGGGTCATTCTCTGAAAAAGTAACATTTCTTGTCCTGATGCAATTTATCGAAATATATTGCCTATTTTCCCCCCGAAGTTGTTCTATAATGAATGTATGCGTGAGTTGCATATAGTCCAGCAGAAAGACACCGGACCGTGTTTTAGCGTCCAGACGATGTTTTTTTGGTGATTTGACATCTTCAACA
>JAVCKZ010110881.1:0-10315 GCA_034780755.1 Lepetodrilus elevatus | reverse complement strand
AGAAACCCAGTTAGGCAAATTCTTAGTACTTACGAACTTCTTAGGACTTACGAAGTTTCGAGAATACGGCCCCTGGTTCCTAGACTACGACATTTCTTTTAATACGGATTCATACTCAAGCTCAACTTTGTTATGCATACTCAAGCTTGTGAACAAAACTTTGAGTTGAGATGAAATCGTAACAAAAAGGTTTCGTAATCTCGGAGACAGATAGTCTGTGTCACGCCTTGTTCTCACTCAAATACTCCTATTCTAGGATTGTATAGGCATTCGCCGTGTTCACCTCGTATTATGGTGTTTGCCTGAGTGTAGATATGCATCCATCGTATTCACTTGATACTATAGGTATCCATCATGTTCACAACAGGTATTCGCGTGCGATTGATGTTCACAGGAAATACAATAGGTATTCATTCGGTTTACCTAATTTTCTCTTTGCTATAATGATAGTCGTCACGTGTTCATCTGACATTGGCATTCCCGATATTAACTTTGTATACTGTAGAATTAATACCACATGCCCAGTCCAAAGTGGTTGTTACATTGACATTGTTAAATTAATTAAAAGTAGTTCTGTAATGATACGGCGCATTACTTAAACCGGTTCCTGCATCTCTCTGCGATGCTCAGCGTGTAGGCGTAATGATAACGATAATACGGTTATTAAGTTTCATCGTCTTTTTACATATAACCGCATACAAGCACTGGGCCTACGTATTTTGAATATTAATGAAAATTGAATACTAAACAGATACACACGAATCTCGTTTCGGCGAATATAAGGACAAGTAAATTAATTTTGAAACACCACCGGTAAACCAATAAGTAGGAAACATGATGTCGGCTGCTGTAAAAGCACGCGAAGCATAAGCCTCGTTCTGATCTCGACTAATCTGCGGTACTGTCTTTACAGACGCTAGCGCCCTCTAGCGCTAGTGAATAATGGCTTTCGATGCTCTCAGTTCGACCAATGTCATTTGTTTTCTCTCGTTCGTAAATTGCCCTAAATGAACATGCGTCGGTTACATTAGGTTTTATGGATCCTCTTCACAGATTGCGTTCCATATGCCCGCCATAGATAATAAGAAAATGGCCTGTCAGGCGACTATAGCCCTTAATACACGACGGTGAGACATTAAGAATACAATCTATCGGTGCTCGCGGAGTAATAGGGAATTTCAATTTATTGCCTTGTCGTCGGAATAACTTCTGACATTGGCTCGTGTACATTAGTAAAGGAATTACACTCCCCAATTGAAGTAGCGAAGTGTAATTGGTACGACAGGGCAGAATTGGAGACTCTTAGGTTTAGATATGATGTCCTCGGAGAGCAAGACGGTAACTTTCCTTTGATGAGATGGAGCCCAAAACCACAAAGGATCTGATAATGTGCTGAAGTATGAGATAAAAGCTCTCGGAATGAAAGAGAGTTCCTATGATATGTTACAGGGGACAATTAGGAATCAATTCATCTTTAAAAATGAAATGTCTAGATTGAGAAAAATGTAATGAACAAGCTTATTGGCAGGCACTATATCACGTACTTCACTCACAATCAGTACGGGACAAACTCAAACCAAATTAAATGAATTATATTGACGGCCGTGTAGGTACAACAACGACGATAGAAAACAACGCAAAGTGCAGCCACAGGTAAATAAGTCTGAACAGAAATTGGAACGGAATTGAAATTGACGTATAGAATGACTGCAAGGACAATTCTGGAGCAGTCAATTACTGGTTAATAGACAGGGCGTATTATGGGTTAATGATGTTCTCGTTTGCTTTGGACTTAATTCTGTATTGACATGAGCAAGTTATTAGCTAAACAGATACAAGTATGTGCAGAATAACACTGTACGAGTCTCTATAAACGTCCCTCATCACGACCAGAAACTATTTCGATTTAACTTCAGAGAATGCCAAACTTCGTAGATTGAGTTTGTTTATATATACCGAGCATGCCTAATATGTTAGTATACTGGAGTATCCGTAATAATGATTTATTATTAATAATAAATATAATAATAATAATTATACTGATGATGATAATGATGATAATGATGATGATGATGATGATAATGATGATGATGATGATGATGATGATAACAATGATGATGATAATAATAATAATAATAATAATGATAATGATATGCAGAATAATATATGTATGTACGACGGACACGTGCATTATAGTCTATATTATGCATGTGCATGCCCAATATGACAGGTATACTAGTCTAACTAGACGCTTTATTAATTGATACTACAGTATGTTTATCATACAAGCTGTTACTATAAAGAACTATATGAACTGGTCGTACACTTGTCTTACGGTATGTGGACTATTTGCATATCATGTACTATATGATGTGGGTGTACCAGATTTAGAGGAATACATTTACCAGTTATAACGGTAAGCACACGTGTCTAAGAAGAGTCAGGTAGACATACAGGAACATGTTGGTTTATGGCCTACGTTGGGAGTATCCAGGTCAAGTATGACAACGAAACAAGGTATAACTACGAACGGATCATGGTCATTTGTAACTCTGAATGTGGGTCAATGAGAAACTACGTGTATGCATGTTCAGGGCAAGTTATGGCCGCAGTGTTCTACCAAACATGCATGATGACACATCGGTAATAGTTCATCAGTTTGGTGTACCAGAGTTGCACTGAACGTACACATGGCTTCCGATCCATGTACTAACGACGTCAGGTAACGCATATCTAGTTGCATAACCTTCCTAGTTTACAATATATACTGACAGTCCATATACATTGCATTGGAGATATGTCAACCACACAGCCGTGGAAAGCTTTTTGGAAGTACAAACATGATTTTATGTATGTCAATTGAATGTACTTTGCAGTTATAGCTAAGAACTAGTCCAAAACAACCATAAATATCTGTGATATTATGCCTTTAATACTATTATATTATTATTATCATCATCATCATCATCATCATCACCACGACCATCATCATCGTCGTCGTCATCATCATCATCATCATCATTATTATTATTATTATTATCATCATCATCATCATCATCATCATTATCATCATCAACATTAATTATACTTTTATCAATTATTTTTATTTGTATGTATACAAACATCGCGGTATTCAACATACTAGCTATAACGAGTTATCGTCCTTTGCCTATCTGTTCCAGCCGTGACGTGTAGGTCGTACCGCAACCTCGTCATTGCAGGAGTATAGCTATCACAGAGATCTATGTATTCTGTATACACGAGAGAGAGAGTCAGGTCGAAGTGTTAATATACGAAGTGAAGGTGCTCTAGTCTCTTGGGAAGATAAACACTTAGACAGTATTTCTGATGCCGATCGACATAAGTACTTGTAGCCAAGCTTGACACCATCGAGGCTTTGGCAATGAGTAGCCGTGTTCTTTGAGAATTGAGATGGAAGAGGGGGGACGATCGCTCCATTTCGTTTGTATGCAATTAGATAGCTCAGTCTGCGGAGAGCTATCGAGTCTGACAAATCATCAGAAGATAGTTATACAGATGTCTTCAGCTTGTAATTGGCATGAATTGTCTTGATAATAGAAAGGTCGATCTTGGAATGCGACGTTTGGGGGTGATGCGATGTTTTGAGGGAACTGAGTTGTTGAGCCATTCTTCCTGTCTACAATACACCCACCGCACGCACGCACGCACACATAGACACACACACACACACACACACACACAAACACACACGCGCACGCACGCACAAACACAAACACACACACACACACACACACACACACACATGTAATATTAAACCAAATTTAAAAATAAATGAATCATCATGATTGTCTATTCGTAGCTATAGTACACACTTATCTTTCAGCTATTAGTATATTGAAAGATATTTATGTGTTTAGAAGAAGAAAAAAAGAATATTATTTTTGTCTTTGTGGAAGTAATTATCAATTATCCCGTATTCGACATTGCAATAATTTTATGTAATGACTACTGAGTACATATGTGGCATCTAATTACTGATTGGTTGTCATTTTAACCAATCAGCGTGTCGCTCTGTCTCCGGTTCGGAACCGGAAATGTCTGTATCTACAATTACTAGTATTCTAGTCTACCGAAAGCAGCATTCCATTATGATCTTTAGACTGGCTTGCAGTCATTTTCTTGTGCGTGTTTGTGTGTGTGTGACTATTATACTTAGTACAATGCCCATTGTCTTTTCCCTGTCTCCATTACAGCGCTTGTCATTACTTCGGGAATCATTCATCAACGTTCAGAACATCTCGCATAATCTCGGATATCTGCATTAAACGAAGCTTTAATGAATGTTTGAAGTATAACTAGCGTCAGATGAAGTATGTCTGGTGAATGATTTCGGTTCGCAATAGCATAGATAAGTACGAGGTATCCATTTTCTCTGGGATTGCCTGCCTCTTTTGATGTGCAATTAGCATGTCTATATCTCTGTAACGGTCATCACTATCTGGGCAGTTCCAGTACGGGACGTAGAGAGATGAACGTCATGATGATCTTCCATTATGTGTTAGTAGTTCGTTTGTATTCGTAATGACACGTCTTGAGTGGGTCTAACATGCAGATAAATGCGAGCGACATGTGCGTGTATGCAAAGTAACGTATGCATTACATCTACGTGGTAAGTAATTCAACCGGTTTATACATATAGTCACCGATGACATTTGAACCTTGGTACACATGAACTCAATTAAAAAATACAGATAGTTATACAGAAAGCTGTACTGTACATTATGCATTTTTACAGCAACAAAAATTGAGCTAGGACACCTTACGTGGATGCTCAAAAATAAATTAGGACACCCGAGATGAAAGTGTCCTGCCAAGATCCTGTCTGATGCTTTTAGGATCCAACAGGTGACATAACTATCTTTGCTGTGTTTTGGGAAGATCTCGCCTGGAATTATTTCTACTCATGTACTTACAATAATATGCTACATATTAATAAAATACTAACATTCTTCTGCTCCTTGGTATCATTTAAACATTTTGTATTCTTGCTTGTATCTATGTTCCATATTTATGATATCGTTGGTTCAACAAAGTCCGGAACAATAAAACATGTCCATGTACAGTTAGGCGTCTGACAAGGTCCGTCCGACAAACACACTCAAAGTATACGGCTTAAACCTCAAACAGTTCATAACAAGTTTGCAGCATTTGTTCAATAAATCCAAGAGTCTCCGCTATTTAAAATCAAATGAATGTAGTTGTATTTATTTAATCAGGCTTTAACAGAGACACTGACAAAGGATTATGAGTGGCAGATGTATTTACTGTAATATTTACATTTGTTCAGAAACCCCGTAGTCAGTATTCGGGTGGCAATTCTTCAAAGCAAATCGTAATATCTTGATATCGTGAGAGTAAACTGATTCATACAATGTTCAATATATTTGCAATAAAAATCCAATTGTATTCAACCGCTGTCTGAATCGACGTACACATTCAGGCGCAAAGCTTACTTTCCAATATTCTCTGTTGCTCTACTTATGGCTTTGCGTTCAAGTGAGAAGTCATAAAACAGACCCACATATACATTTATGACAGTAAAGGTAGCCGAAACAATTAAGCCTTAGAATAGACATATCAAATGCAATCACAGGCACGAATCTCTAAGCCGCCACAACGCTTCTTCTGAACATACCCAGAGATCTGATGAACATCTGAACGCGGCGTCACTGAAATCAATACTCGAAATATAATTATAATTTATTTACAGATTATACTAGTAATAATATCACATTCAAATTGTTAGCGTTTCCCAATACAAATCTAACCGTATCATGTGTGAGCTAGAGCGAAACCCGATCTAGAAAGTAGTCGATTCTATAACACCGACCGAAGACAAAACCTAACTATATTTCCCCAGCCACCGCTGTCGTCTTTATCTTCTATCAAATGATATCTGTTTAACATGCGCTAGCCCTACTAAAGTTTCTACCGAGGATGTGCCTTGAATACATTTATCTATATAAGTGCCGAATGCAATTTGCTTCGCTAGATTATAGAGGGGAAAATACGATGTTTATTTACAAGCGCGGGAGAACAATCAAATATTTGCCAAGTATCACCACCGGTCTTCTCGTGCGGCTTTCATGTGCGAAACTTGGAGCGAGATAAGACAACAATTAAATATCTTAATACAAGGGGTCAGGGATTTCGAGGATCGACAATAGACTGGGCTCTTCACTCGAGTGCGCTGTGCTGTGGTCTCTGAGCGGAAACCCCGGCTTTCTTGGCATTTTGATATCATTGGATGTTATTTGATATCATATGATATTCTTGATCGATTGGTTCCACCCTTAGACTGCTAATAACATCAGTATATCTATGTTCACTCTAACTTTTACAAGTACAAATGTGTACGCTTTAACTTATATGTAAGCTTGAAAGCATGAAAGTACATTGTATGATATGCATGTATTAATGCTTAGCCATTGTCCTTTACGTCTTTAGTGCCAGAAACGACATAGCTTTGGAAACACGGTTAACCGACCGGAAGTACGTGCAAGTTCAGTTAGTTTCCGGTAGGTGTGGAACTTCAGGTTAAACAAGAAGCGTGTCATACTTATGGACGCATTATCTGTCAGTTTATCTGTGGATCAATTTAGCCTTAATTGAACTTATCCGTCTGTCTGTATGTTATAGCCTTTTAAAATGCAAACAATCACAGTTGATCATGACCTCCACAATGGTTAGCTGAATTTTATTTTACTTGACATTTTTAAATGTTTACTTAATACAATTATTGCATAATAAGGCTACTTAATACAAATCACCCATACATTCGTTGTCAGGACAAAGACAGTAACATTCAAAACGAAATATTATATATAGATCTAGCTTTTTCGGCTTCTGTCATTGGACATTCCGAGATTCTTTTTAGTCGATGCCTTATTGATTTTGTCGTTTGGCATGGGTGCCTTTTCAATGTTATATGGGTTTTTTCACGTATTTAATTCCATACCAAAAGCAGTAAAGAACATAACATACACTGAAATCAAATCAAGAACTACTTCTGCAATACTCATTACACAAATTACCATTGTTATCGCATGCAAATATTCAGGTAAATTCATTAATGGTTTAATTCTGGTATGATACATTTCGATAAATTGTTTTACCAAATATGTATGCAGATATTTCTTGGGATCCAATTTTGAATTCAGAAAAGTAATATAGTAATATAGTAATATCAAAGTACACGAATCGTAACAGATTATAAATAAATTGAAATTTTGAAGATCAATTTCGAAATCAGTACCCCAAATTCTCCATCTCACTCCCAATGTCCACCCACCCACCCCGAGATTTAGATCTCACTCGATAAGAAGGTGGGTAAACACACCCAGGGGTTATAAGGTTAGCCCAACATCAGCGGGCACAATATAACATGACCTTATAATTTGTATGAAAGAAGTACTAGTAACTTGTGCTTGTTGGTATATTCAAACAGGAGGGAGATTCGTGATGGGGTTCCTGACTTTCTGGCTAAAGATGTACATATTTTGTTATATGTACTGGTTTACCAAATGAATATGAAAGCAGTTCGTGACAATTTTGACATCAACTATATATTATCTGAAGAATAATTATGTCTTGTGAATTTGACTTTCAAATCAGTATACGCTGAGGCTTGTTTTAGTTTATATGGGCGGTAGGATGGTATGGACATGTATATACTAGCCTTCTAGTGCTTGGCTGTATACTCCCCAGGGAATTGAGATGGGTAAAATGGGACCACAAATCTATTGACCGTAGTAATAATGTAGCGCTATGAGCATGATTTTGACCGTGGGTTTTGAACAATACAAATGCTCGCATTATTATTTTTAAATTGGGGTTTAGATTCACTTTCAAGATTATTTCACTTATATCACAACTTGTCAGGTTAGGGCGGAGGAAACCCGCAACATCCGTAGCGCTTGATTTTGCAGTAAACCTGAGAGCTCCGGCTGGTACTGACAAGACCAAGGATGATAACTGTATTGCCACTTTTCAGACAGCGCATCCTATCAATATCTCGTCAGAAGGGTAACTTTCACGAACATTGATGCCGGGCTTCCGGGACAGGATTTGAACTCAGGACCTTTGGCTCCGACGGCCAACCATCCTACTACTGCTCTACAATCTTCATTTCCGCATTCTTCAACAAGTAGATAGCAATAACTTTCAATTAATTAAACTATCCTCAACAAAATATAGAAAAGACAGGCCAATGGGGCAGATATTTTGTGAAGCTTTCTACCAAATGTAGGAACTCCACATAAGAAATCTGGGCCCGTATTCTAGAGACTTCTTAGCTAAGAACTTCTTAGTGCGAAAAGATCTCTTCAGAAATTAACATGAGCAGAAACCCAGTTAGCCAAATTCTTAGTACTTACGAACTTCTTAGGACTTACGAAGTTTCGAGAATACGGGCCATGGTTCTTATTATTCCAATTGGTAGACACGTGACATGTTCTTGACAAACACCTGCAGTCTGTAGATGTTGTGAAATATTTCGTTGCTAAAATAATACAAATTTAAATTAATAACTCTTATTATACATAGTGTATGTCAGAATAAGCTATTAACCCTTAATTGTACACTACACGGATAAGTTTACAAGCATTACAAGAAATCATTACGGGAATTATAACAATCATACATTTAACTATATCCCTTATATGAGAGGTATAGTTAAATGTTTGTCAAACATTTAACTAATTTATATATTGGTTCCTTATATAAGAGGTATAGTTGAATGTTTGACTGTCAAACATTTTTTTAAACTATATATATGAGGTATTGTTAAATCTTTAACTGTCAAACAGTTAACTATATACCTTTTGAAAGAGGTATAGTTAAATGTTTAACATGTACCTTATATAAAATAAAAATAAATACATTTTTTTAATTGGGGTTTGGAGACGCTTTCTATATTCTTTCATTAATATAACGTCTTGTCAGTTTAGATAAGAGATATAGTTAAATGTTTGTAATCCCCCTGGTTCCAGTATATTCTATGTCCTATATCATTACAGATTCCCAGGCCTCCAGGCCAGGCCAGTCCAGCTCCTGACTAGTAATGATTTCTTGCAATGCTTGTCAACTGCCCGTGTAATGTGCAAGAAACGTACCAGTCTACCTCCAATAAACCACGTCCCTAGTTAACCCCTACACCGCCGAGATACAAAACACGTGCCCGAGCCTCACTCTCTCTGCAACTAGCACAATAACCCGATATTAATTTAATTGACTTTTGATGGGATTTTGACTAAGATTTCCGGCGACGCCGATGAAGATGAATGGCCCTGCAATGAGCTTGTAAAGACGCTGCGCGGAGTTCAGTGGACCATCGCTTGTTTCGGGACAGTTTTATGTGTGTTTATATTTCGCCCATGAAAGAAAAGTTGTGTCCATTCATACATAAAATGAATATAAAACTGTAGGTGCCAATGGCTCGTGATTTTGTGAAGAGGGTGGAATGAAAAGAAGCTGAGCTCTTGCTCCTCGAGTCCTGCTTTGACATTTGTGGTCAATTTATACATTGACGAGATTTTGATGGAGACCAGCACAAGTCCATTAGCTTCGTAACCAGATATACTGGAGTGATCATGAAAAAAGCCTCTGGAAACAGTGACATCTTTTGGAAAAAGAAGCCATGTTCTACAGTATTGCCACCAACCGGGCCACGCATTGAACATAATGCCCCAAGGGCATGAACATCTCAAATGAATCTCATTTCATATCAACATGCCTGTGTGAATGGCAATGGCATTATCTTTGAAACGGAAATAGTTGGGACTACGTTGCAACAATATGGTATTGTCCCCATTTGAAATGACTAAAAATCTACATGCATATTCGGTTATACTGTATGCTAAATAATGGTGTTGACAATTCAAGGACAAGGCATACTATCTACATTATTAATAGGAAAGTAATGGGAAAGTAATGGGAAAGAAATATCATGCTGTTACGCATCAGAAGTCTGTATTAATATTTTTACATTGGGGTTTGGAGCTGCTTTCAAGATTTTCTTTTCACTTACTAGTATATATATACAAACTTGTATTCCTCCAAAGGAGAGTTACATGTGCAGAACAAAAACAATTGAGAAGGCGGTCCTGCAAGCAGCTATCACAATTACATTAATGAGAAATTATGCATATGTAGTGTCAATTAGGGTTGATACATGTCTGATGAAAGTTATGGCATATTGAAGTTCATCTTCCTCGGCTATCTGAATGGGCGGTCTGCAGGACAAGAGTGAGTATACTAGGTCCATGTCATTTCT
>JAVCKZ010110870.1:0-10315 GCA_034780755.1 Lepetodrilus elevatus | reverse complement strand
CATGGTCTCTAATAAATTCGGACATTTGCGAAAATAATCGGGCATTGTCCGATGACCGACACCCATCTGAAACACTGTATGGGTGTAAGAAATATTGACCTTGATATAACATGATTACTGAAATTCTTCCCAAAGTTAATCGCAAAATCAATCGCGATACGTATCGTATCGTGAGCCTGGTATCGTGATACGTATCGTATCGCGAGATATGCGAATCGTGGCACCCCTACTCTACATAAACAAATATTTTTAGATTATTTTTTTTCTCTCTCCTGAAATGTAGAGAAACAGTACTATTTTATTTCCATAAACTCCCCAATATCCGGCAACAAACAACAAGGGTGGCAGTAGCAGCATCGCAAGCACAGGCACGCCACGCAAATCTACTACACACAGCTTGGCAATAGAAACAACGACAGACAAAATCTCCATTTGAGTTAGTGGGAATTCCTTTGGTGGGTGGGTGGGTGACTGGAAGGAAGGAAGGAAAGGGAGGTAAGCACTGTGTATTACCTGCAGCAGCAGCAGCGGCGGCGGCTGCCGAGTGGCCACCGTACGCGGTTAGTTGGGCACCTCCTAGCCCTGGCATTGCGGCAGCAAAGGGGGAAGCCATCACCCCAGGAGCACCTAACACATTTGCAAACAAGGGTGCACTGGTTAATTGTGTGTGGGTGTGTACGTGTACGTGTGTGACAGCTTGGACAGACAAACAGGCACACAAGTAAAGGGAGATAATATGGAGAGACAAGAAGCAACTTTTTTTTTTATGTATAAAAAACTTAATAATATCTTATTAGCCTAAGAACAATTCTTAGCGATGCTTATAGTATGGCTACGAACTGTTCTTAGGCTAAGAACTTCGTAAGAGCGTTTCGAGAATAGGCCCCCTGGGCTATTTCTCTTACTGTCGAGCCCTTCAAAGACCGCTATGGATTCTTAGTGGGTTAAAGAGATCTTCAAGAAAAGGCTCCCTGGGTGCCAGTTCACAAAGTGTAGAATAACAAAATATTTCCGAAAGTCTGTTTGCATAAAACAACAAAAGACATGACAATTCCAATGCCGAAACTCACTTTGTGAATTCACAATTTCTTTTAAAATAATTACGTTGCCTTTGTCGATATGTGGACCTGGCCACGGAAAAGTTGTGTGATGTAAAAATGGATCTACGGGTGCTAATATATGCAACTCTCGATACAGCAAAAAAAACCAGCGGAATGAATTGGGAAGCAGCATTTGCATGCGGTCAGTGTAGTGGTAGTCAGCAGTCTCAAACATACATACATCCATACACGGCTCATCAGTACATAGTTAGTCACTAGTATATTGATATACTACATATAAATTCAGAAATACAGTCAATTCCAAATGCAAAAGAAAAAAAATATCAATAAAAATATACATATAAATAAATTAAAATATTTTTTTATATTAAAAATAAAATAACATAAAATAAAACAATAAATAAATAAATAAATAAAATGTTTTTTAATTAAAAGGGACTCGTACACTTGGGAGATTTCACCTGTGCCAATATTTGTATTATTGGTCATATATACTATATAGAGCAATATTAGCAAGAATGAAATGCCACGCAAACCCATCGAAACACGCCGTTGTACTTGACGGATGTAAACAAATCATTTCTTTTGAAAATGGTAATTCATTCATGACTTTTCATCTTCATTGTTTCAAGCACATGTTTCAAGCACGTGACGTCACAATTGGATGGTGTCACATAGCAACATTGCATTGTCACGTTATTAACCTTCTCCCTGTTGAATAAAATCAAAGTGTTCTATTTCTGCATGTGATCGGGCAAGCAGGAAAAGGGTTAATCAGCTGTTCACCTAACAGTTTATGTAAAAAAAAACGAAAAATGAGCATAGTTATCGATAGCCGGTCATTTGGAAGGAATCAATCACAATATGTGGTACAGGATCATCAGCTCTATAACTTTGATTTTAGTGTACGTGTCGCTTTAAATAAATATTTTTAAAAAATCACATAAATTATTAAACATGGTTGACGACAACAGGGCAGAGACTACATCATGATACCAGTCGCCCGTTTTGAAATTTATCAACCACAAATTAACTACCATAAATGTAACAACACATTGAAAGAAGACTAAAACATGACTGAAAGAGACACAAAAGATGAATGATGATTAAACAAAAATTACTCGAAATTCAAAGATGTCATGCTCGGAAAAAGCATGAAGACGAGATTTGAACCCTAGTCGTGTTGACAGTATTTTTTCTTTTATTTCTTTTCTGGAATGGCATGCCGAGATCAGAAGATAGATGAAAGGGAGACGTATTGTGATGCAATAGATTTAGAGTATGGAGATGATGTTGACATCGTTGATCATTTTTCCCGCCGGAGGGAATCACAGACGCCCCAAAGATGGGGGGACGGGTCATGATCATCCAGCAAAAGAAATTACAACGATAGTCAGAGTGAATTATTGTTTACATCACGCCAACAAGAGCACAGTGAAATATTTAATCATACGTACAAGGCGTAAGGTACTCTGAAAGTAGAATTGTAATCCGTCAAAACGTATTTTCTAAAATTATTTCTTCGGGTGATCCATCCATCTAAATATATTTTCTAAAGAATAAATTATTCTCATAAAACGGAATCATACATAATTTGCATCTGTTAAACAATAATGCGTTTCCCTTTCATCAATCCATGAAAAATTAATACACACCTATATTTATTTTTATTTATTTTTTAATTGGTGTTTAATCATTAATGTCGCTTTCTAGAATCTTTCACTAATATCACACATTCTATACATGTTTGTTTAAAACATTTGGAAAACAGTTAGTAGCTTATTCACTGAGCTATTGAATACATTGTTAGTAGACAAATACATGTCTGAAAATGAACGGCAAGCTCAGCGGATCCGCTCTGCTAGGCCATGCTTCAGCGGATACGGAACCGGAACCGGAACCAAACGAAAACTGCACACTTCCGTCCTCGACATTCCAAAAATAGATACGTACCCAGCATGCTGTGGTGGTGCATAGTGGCATCCAGAGTGGCCTCCCCTGACGGTAAATCTGGTCGCGTGTAGTCTCGGCTCTTGTCATTGTTGTACTTCACGTTGAGATTCATGAGACGGGAATAGTCAATCTTTAGTGTGTCACAGCCGTTGTACACATTCTGTCCATCTAGCGACTGAAAATACAAAATATAAAGATTAATTTTACCGTCTCAAATTGCAATAATGCAGGGATAAAACTTTACCTTGGAAAGCTACTAGCCCGCATAATGATTCAAATAACAAATTTGTTATAAAACCTTAAATCTTACATTGGGAGAAATGGCTGAGACTAGCGGGCTAGTTTTATTTAAATTTCAATCCCTCAGTGTGAAGTAGCATTCATATTAACCCTATCTCTGCTGAAGGCAACAGTTGATGCCCTAATGATTAGTGCTAATGCCTAATCCAGCAGGGAGAAGGTTAAACGAAACAACATTCACATTGTGAAAATAAAAATAAAAATTTTAAAAGAAAGAAAAATAATTATGAAGAGTGGTCTCCCTTGTACCACATCTTGTGCTGATGGCATTGGTTTGTATAAATGTGGTAGTGTAGTTGTATTGATAATAATTGCACAGTATTCACGGCAGTACTCACATCTTTGGCTGCTTTTGCTGAGATGGGATCTGAGAACTGGATTAAGGCCTGATAGGTGTCTGCAATGTAAAAATAAATTTGTAGAAAATAGATAACAAACAGTAACGTGAGCGAATTATTGTTTTATTTCCCAGCGGGAATCTTTCACCCAATATGTGATGAAACAAACAGGAAAATCTCTAATTAACAAATCTTGAAAGCAGTAGAAGAGCTGCTGTATAAAAACTGACTGTTCATTTTCAAGAAATATATCCGGCTCCGAAATTACAAAAACATTATTATTATTTTTAGTACAATTGCTTCCTGAAGCTAAAATTGTATATAGCGAGTGCAAGTGCGTCATCTCTATTTTTAGAATTTCGAAGAATATCGTATAAAACTATGACTTCCAGTGATAGGCTCACAGAAATCTAGTACATAGATTGACTTAAAACTCCAGAGAAAATGTTAATACGACTTTACAAATGATCGTATCCTTAAATTTGTGTTTGATTCAAAGATGAATTATGTTGTTCAGCATGGTTCACGGGTAATAAATCGGGATGCAACGTAAAGTACATAAAAAAGACAACAACCATGCACATTTCACCTACACGCTTATAACCAAAATCAGTAAACGTCTATAAATAGAATTCGCTCCACTTGCAGCTCCTATTTGTGAACAAAACGTGGCGAGTTGAGTATGAAATCTGACTCGAAGATGTTTTTTGTAATCTCTGGACACGGTACATCTTCAATGCTTAGTGTGTTTGGTCTACTTACTGTTCTTTGTGAAAGTGATGATTTTGAGGACTTTTCCAAACCTGGAGAATAACTGCAATGAAACAATGTAGAGGTTAGTTGACATCCGGAATATTCAAATATAGAGACAGAAAAATACTGCAACCTTTCAGTACCTTCATCAAAACAAAAAAATGATTACATTTCTTCAGTTCGGAGTTAGCATCATGGCACCATTTTACAAAGTTTTCTTATCCACCATAGCGCTCTCTTTGCAGTGCATTAGCCATCGGCAAAGTGAGCGTTATCGTTTCATATTGGATAAGAGAGCTTTATATATACAGAACGCCCCAAGGTATAGTTTCTTGAAGCTCTCATATCCACTATGAAACCATAATGCTCTCTTTGCAGTGTATTAGCCATCGGCAAAGCGAGCGTTATGATCTCATATTGGATCAGAGAGCTTTACATACAGGACACCCCAGGGTATAGGTTCTCGAAGCTCTCAAAGCTCTCATATCCACTATGAAACCATAATGCTCTCTTTGCAGTGTATTAGCCATCGGCAAAGCGAGCGTTATCGTTTCATATTGGATCAGAGAGCTTTATATATACAGAACGCCCCAGGGTATAGGTTCTCGAAGCTCTCATATCCACTATGAGACCATAGCGCTCTCGTAAGTGCACAATCCCCATGTATTAGAGATTGCTACGAGCATGCTTATGTCCTCATACTGCATACAAGGGAGCTTCGTACAAGACGGCCCATGACGTGGAGCGTGACGCGACGTGACGTGACGTACGTACCGAGTGCAGGACGTCGAGTGTGATGGGGTACAGGATGTTGTCCACAATGACTCGCAGCACCGTCTGGGTGGACTCCGACTCCAGGAAGGCACCGCTTGAACCGCCCCGGGCGTGGATCACAGCTTGAGCAGCCTGCAATGCAGCTTGTGCTGTGGCATTCTGGGAGAGAACACAAGTATATGCAGGGCCTCGGAGTTCAGTCCCTTACATTACCACGGTAACACGGAAAACACAGAAACATTCGCCAACTCTAATCGGAAAATTTGAAATTACGAGGAAACATTTGCCAAATCTGATCGGAATTTTTTCGTATTACTTGTTGCAACATTTACTCCCCGTATTTACACAAACAAAAACATTGACTATGATTGAGAATACCGTATCATTATCTATCATAGAAAATCCCATCCAAAGTTGTAATTCCAGTTCTGTGATATGAAAAGGAACAAGTGACACACCTTAACCGTTGCTCTCCATCCATTCCATGTAACCCCCATTGTCATCGACAGATTTGTATAATATTCCTTGTTCCTTTTCAAAACAGGAATTAGAACTTTGCAAATACAGAGAAAAATTAATAGAAATAGTCAAGATTACAAAGTTTCTTTTCAAAATATTTCTGCGTTCAACACTGATTACTTTTCCACAATCATATATTTCCACATTGAAACTTTTTTTATAAAATACCATATATTTTCACATATCGGCCTAGCATACACTATGTATTTCAAAACCAAAATGCCACACAAACATTCTGAGAGAAAAAAGGTTTTATTTTGTTGATTATATGCATGTTACTGAAGTTCATCTCTTGGCAAAGAACTACTTTCACAGCATTTGTACACAACAGTGAGTGAATCTGGAGTTTAATGTCGCTGCAGGAATCTTTCACCCATTTGCGACGACAACAGTGACAGAAATCACAGTCAGGGAGTCGCTGAGTTATGTTTTACGTCACAACAGGAATCTTCCACCCATACGCGACAACACACAGAGACTGAGGAAAAAACACACACAAATAAGCGTAAGTATTCGAAGCGATGGCTGTATGCGCGTGGGACATTTGTTATCGCTGGACTCTCTCCAGGCATTTCCTGCATCGTGCCACTCGCTACGGCATAGTTAAAGCAGAGTATTTCATATTGTGTTTTGACAGCACCAGCTTCTCTGGAGGAGATACCGCAGGGATGAAAGCGAGACCGAGACGGCTGTCGAGATCTTTATCAACGACAGACCATCTCCCGGTGCAGTGGATGCTCTGTCACTTCCAGAAGACGACACCTGCTTTTCTTTTTAGTATTTTTCCTTTTTTTTCCAGGCCGTTGCCACAGACCTATTTGGCTTGCAATGAAACTGCTAGGAATGACATTGTAAAGACTTGTCATATTTGTGATTTATACTTGTTGTGTGACAATTTAGATGCGATCTGCTTCGGAAACATCTGGCTTTGTTTTTCTTACCTAGGCCAAACCAATAATTAATGTTTGATGAATGTACCACATTTCAAGGAAAGGTCATAACAAATATTAATTGAGAAGCAAGGTGTGAATCTTAAGCGGATAGGAAGGAATAATTACACAACAACTTTCTCGTACACTGGAATTAGATTTACCATCAATATATTTTGTATGAATATCTGATACACAAATTCTCTTTTCCCCTCCTTTCCTTTTCCAAGTTTACCAACAATTCTAACGTAGTTCTGTGTGAGAACAATGGAAAAAAAGTGTGCTTTTAATATACAATAAATTATGTTGGCAAACTGCCAATTACGTCACGTATCCTTACTTTTAACCCCCTTGTACTTTAACTATAATAGTTCAGGGCGAAACTATACTTTAATACACCATATATAGGGGTAGACCGTACTCTATCCCTTAATTATCAATGATCCATAAAACAATAATTAAAATTGATTTGGCCTTCTTGCAGTGCACCATGTTTAAAACACCAAAAACACATCCACAGCTCTGTGATTACGAAACTTTCCAGACTACAAACTCATACTCAAGTCAAGGTATTGTTCACAAATCCCACATCAAAATTGAGCTTGAGCGCGAAATTGTACTTGGAAAGTTGTGTAATCTCGGGGCCCGATTCATCAAAGCTTCCGTTCAAATTTTAACCACCTCCCTGCTCAGTGGGACATCTCCAGTTTTCCCCCAGCATGGAGGGGGTTAATTTGGCGGCATCTGCGACTTACCTGCATGGCGTGAGAGGCGTCGGTCTTGATACTGAGCTCCTTGTGGTTTGAGAACTGCACGTAGCATGGTTTCAACCGCACCTGCGACGGTGTTGTCTGGTAGTACGACACCATGTTTGAGGCGGAGGTTTCGTCTTGAAACTCCAGGAAAGCCTGAAAAACAAAAACAACAATTTAAAGTTACAACCTGCTTGATTATCTGACTTTTTTTTGTTTCTACTTCCTACTTCCGGTTTACGAGTAGAAATCTCGTGTAGGAAATAAAAGTTGCAGAGAAGGCCCTGAGCTTATACTACAGAATAGGCCCACTTACGTTAACTCATCTACTGCAAAAGGGGGATTGGGCTCATTTGACCCATGATATACGGTATATTAAATTATTTAAAGCTTACATAAATTACATTTACGATCTGCATATTTGAGAATGTAAAATTATCAAAAGATCTCATATATGCATTACATTTACAACATGTTTGATTATCCAAGTACGTTAAAATCATCAAAAGATCACATAATTATTTTTTTACAACCTGCTTGAATATATCCGAGTACGTAAAATTGTCAAATTCTGATCAAAATAATATTTACAACCTGCTTCATTAGCTGTTTTAAATTATCAAAAGCTAATATAAATTACATTTATAACTTGCTTGATTATCCGAGTATGTGAAATTATCAAAAGCCTACATGCTAAATGAAGATTGAGTGTTAATGCATTACGTCGCTGCAGGAATCCTTCCCTAATATACAACGTTAAATGAAGACATGTGTGCATCATACTATTCATGATGAAAGTAAATCTGTCGTTATTCGTGCAAGTGAAAAGACATTACTATCATAAATAGACACAGACACCTTCCATAACATTCTTAATAAAAACACAGAACCAATGACCATAGGGGTCTTAATTATTTTCATAATCTCCAACACAGGTAGGGATGGTTAAATAAACCAGACTGCGTTAAACCGAAGCTCGAAACAGTACAAGATTCTAAAAATAACCCAACCATTCTCCCGGATAGCCTACCTGTACTCTTAATAGCCAACACAGACAGATCAACTAAACAAGACTCCATTTCAAATGATTGATGCTTGACAAGGTTGTCAAAATCTTGGGTTTTCTTGGATACGATTCCCCAGGACAGGATTCTGAAGTTGTTCTCGTTAGTACGTCCAGAATCATTGAATGTTTACCGATTGCCGCGCAACTTCCTCAAGCGACCAATGACCTTAAGCGCCGCCGCTTCTCCAGAGTCAAACTATACGGGCGACTTGACCGGGTCCACTTTCGGGGACGTTCTAATTCGCCGCGGGATTTGTCCGGCACAAACAAAGAGGACTACCGGGACGGTCATACGGACAGACGGACTGCGACTTAGCCGCGGGACAGAGAGATTAGTGCCGCTTCCTGTCGGCGGGCCGAGTTCTCCGAGAAAAACGTCTCCATGTAACGAAGTAACCTCTTCGCGTCTCGGGGCGCGCCACAAGTGAGAAGCTCGTGAGATAATTAACTCACTTTATAAATTGCTAGACGATAATCCTGTGCCTGCCGGTTAACTGATGGATCTCGTCCCCCCCCCTCCTTCTTTCCCCCCATCGTCTACTACGTCTCTTTTCACTCCCTCCCCAACCCCCACAACCGATCTGTGCCCCAGGAACAATCGCGACTAATGATGGCCGACGTCCATCTTTAACTAATTGCAGACACACACCTTTACGAGTGGATGAGAAAATGCCCGAGCTTCTCCGAGAATCACAAGCCGCAGGGTTACGGGACTTGGAATAGACACCTTGGAGCGACACTTTATTCTAACCGCCTTCTCTCAGATGTGTCAATTCCCCATTGTAATTGCCCGGTCCAGCCGTACACAGTCCTTGTCAGTTCGATATTAATGGAATCATAATGTTCGGATGGGTGGATAAAGAGAAACACATTGGATCAAAACGATACTGAATCCAAGCAAAACCATTCGGAAGGAATCTAAACATTTACATTTTAAGGAAGACAAATTGAAGCTATTTTATTTTAAGCCTGTGGGACGAATCTGCGAAATCTTCAGTTTCCTCTCTGAATGGAAAATGTCCAGCGCAGAGTGACTACCTAATTTCAATTGATTGCCGACAAGGAAAATAGAATAGGAAATAAACACCATGTCATTAAATGTATCACTTTTGTCATATTCCAATTAATCCACAATGGCAATTTTCTTCAAATGTGGAGCGTAATCCATTACGATAGCATTGTCAACGTGAAATTGTCCGATACATGAATAATCACGTTTGCTGTGGTGGTGGAGGTGGTATTGATGGTGGTGGTGGTGGTGGTGACGATGGCAATAGTGGTGATGATGATATTAGTGGTGGTTATGTTGTTGTTGGTGGTGGTGCTGTGTGATGATTATTATGGTGGTGATGATGATGCTGGTGGTAGTGAGTGAGTGAGTGAGTGAGTGAGTGAGTGAGTGAGTGAGTGAATATGGAGTTTAACGTCGCTGCTAGAATCTTTCACCCATTTGCGACGATGGAGTTGGTGATGATGATAGTGGTGGTGATAGTGGTGGTGGTGGTGGTGGTGATGATGTTGGTGTTTGTGGTGGAGGTGATGGTATTGGTGGTTGTGCTGGTGATGGTGATAATGATGATGGTTGTGATGATGGTGGTGGAGGTGACAACTGTGGTAATGTCGGTCCAGTCCACCAATCTCCTCCAGACCGTCCCTGTTGAGACAACACTGCCAGTGCTAAACAGCTTTGCACGCCACGTTCAGATACACCAATGCCAACGCTAATGCCACGTTCAGACAAACACAATGTTCAGATACACTACCGCCAGAACAATCAGGGCCGCTGACGTCTCCTGTTTCACATTAGTTAAGATCGGATGCCTGCTGTAAAAATGATCCAGTCTTATATGGATTTTAACCTTCCCCCCCC
>JAVCKZ010110859.1:0-10316 GCA_034780755.1 Lepetodrilus elevatus | reverse complement strand
GAAGTCAATGCCTGGGTGGGAGTCAATGCTGAAGCTTTGCTTTTGCTTTCTGTAGCTGCGATGTAGTCATGTGTTTTATTGTCAGGGATGAGAATTTTCAAAACATTGAGTGTCCTGTTGCATAGAAATATTTTGGTGCTTTAAGATACATGCATTATTCTTGTAATTACTTTGAGCATTCTGTGGAACAGGGTATCCTTTCTCGAAGCTTGCATATCCTCCATGAGACCATAGCGCTGTCATAAATACCTGGGCCCGTATTCTCGAAACTTTGTAAGTCCTAAGAAGTTCGTAAGTACTAAGAATTTGCTAAGAAGTTTCGAGAATACGGGCCCTGATCGCCATGTACAAGAGATCACTACGAGAATACTTATATGAGAGTTTCGAGAAACGATGTCCAGGATTACAGTCAAGTACCACATTTATTTTGTATATATTGGTATGGTACTAAAGTAAAATATTCTAGGATGAACAGCTTTTCCAACACATAATGTATTTCCATATTCTCATCCCTGTTATTGGATTTTTAGATGTTGTCAGTCTAATTGTTATGAAATGCTTACTGTCTGTCTAAATTCTTGTCTTATTTGCAACTCAATCAGCACTTCCTGTCAACTTTGTAATTTCGTCAATCAATATATTATAGCTGTTAATAAATAAACTTATTACTAAATGCCGTCAGTCCACATATTCCTGTTACAATCGGATCTCAATCAACGTTTATTGTCAACTCTATAATTGCAATAATCATGTCTATGCATGCAGTTTTGTTTATTTCTGTATCTGTATGCCATATAGTAATTAAGAATCAAGTTTATGGTAGCCATATATCCATTATAACCATTATGACCACTACTCTAGTTTGAACACTGAATCTATTTCTTTACATCAGTATAATTCCTGCTTTGTTTAGTCTATTCTCAGTCAACTGTTGTTACCCATCAACTCATTTCCTGTCCAGAGATACTTATTTAAAACACATCCACCCCTCACCAGGCCAAATGGACCAGCCAGATCAAACAAAAGATTATTCCACTTTGAAGTAGCGGGTTAGCCAAGTACCACAGAGATAAGCAAGTGTACGATGTCTGTATCAGTAGATTTTGGTTTATTTAGCGATGACACACAGAAGATGGATTGCTGGGAATGTTTGACAAGTTTTGCAACATGAAAGTCGAAAATGAGTTATCTAAGTCAATTCACGCTGAGGCCTTCTGGCTCCCAGATTCTTCCTTGTTGCAAGAAATGAAGTCATTTTGGTTATCACAAAAGCTGCATCCCATCTCGCCACCTAATCCAAACATGACCGCAAGAAATGCCTGTGTTATTTGGGTTCCTGTCCGAGAGTTATCTTCCCCAGACTCGTGATATCGGATGTATTTTCAATTATTTTAAATAGAGTCAGGAAAAGAAAAGAAAAAAACTATAGTTAAAAGTGCATGCCAAGAAAATTGTTTTCCTGAATTTACGACGGGAGAGAGTCACGATAAACCAAGTAAAACAGAATATGTCCATTAGCTTTGTAAATTTATTTCTGTAATTACAAGATTTGAGACAGTTGTTGATGGTTGTGATGGAGACAGTAGACTGAGATTCAACAGGAACTTTCAACTCTCGAGGACGTAAATTAATATAATTCTGACAATTTTATATGATTTTATATAAAGCAGATGTTTAGTTTTATATGACAAAAATATGTGAAAATAGCTGGGGAAAAAATCCAATATTTACATCACCCTTTTTACATGTTTTAATATCCTAAATTTGTCGTGTATTGGTGAAATGTTTTTGTTTTCCTATAGTGATTGTAAGCAGTAACACACCCACAGTATTCAAAATAAATACATTTTGTATTTGTAATTATTAATATTTGCATTAACATTTTCATATAATATTTTACTTTCGTCTCATACTATACAAAATAATGATATTATATATTTGTAATCATAATTTTTTGCATTGACATTTTCATATTTAATATTATGATATTTTAATTTTAACTCATACTATTCAAAATAATTACATTTTGTATTTGTAATCATACCTAAATATTTGTATTTGTATTGTCATGTTATTATTTTATTTTTATTTTACTAAACATGTTTCTGTTTTCCTCTATTCTGTTGCAGCACCTTTGACCGGAGGCCCCTTCAGCAACCATGGATACACCCACCAAGGCTACTATCCCATGCAACCCGTGTACCCCACGCCGCACGGGTCTGTGTACTCGGCGTACGCTAAAGAACCTTTTCCGCCACACGGAAGTCACTACTCTTCCCAGCAGTCTCAGCACAGGTCGTATACGCCCACCAGCAGCAAGTCCGGAAAGTCCAACCGATCTAATAATAGCACCAGCGTCACGTACAGCCAAGGGACAGAAAAAGTTTCACTTCCTGTCAATCTTTAGTACCACGTGGAACGAAGATTGCGAATATTTCTCGGGATGTTGTGATGATGTTCCTTCGTTGAATGTGCTATTGGATTGAGAGAGTGACAAAACCAATACATTCGGAACTAGTTTCGGCCAGTTTAAAGCCGGTTTAAACTGGTTTGAACCGGTCATGGCTCATCTTCAGGTGTGCTCATTTGTGAAAATAAAACTCTGTCATGACTGGGGAAAAAAGTAAAACTCCTGACTTCAAACCTGTTCATGTAAGATTGAAACAGGTTGTGTGCTCTGATGTGCGTGAATCGATTGATTATAATGCTGAACCCATTGCTAACTAGATTGATAGTCAGAAGGTAGTTTTAGCCGACTCTGTGCGACTTCAATATGGCATCATCTTCTTCACAACAACTACAACAACCCAGTAGGAATGTCATCAGTTTCCTGGACACTTTGCTGGCTTCTGAACGTTCAAGGACAGAAGATATCGCTTGATGGCCAGTGAAAACATTGCTCATGTAGATTGGAAACTGTTGATTTCAAGCAAAAGCTATTAATTTCGATGGAATGGGAAGACATAATATAGTGGATGAAACCATAGAGTAAGACTTTTTTGATTGGATAGATTAAAAAAACTTATCCATTATAAGAAAACTATGCTCTGGATAAAATATAGATAGCATCATGAAGTCTGTATTTGGTACATATCATTAAAGTTATTGTTTATTTCAGATTATGAAATTCATCTTTTATATGTACTATTTTGCCTACTTTTTTGGTTCTGTGTTTAAAATTATTTAATCTATTATTAATTTTTAGAAACAATGTCCTAAAATGAAAATAACATATATATGTTTAATATTGTGAGAAATTTAAGCAAATTACATGATAAATATGCCTGTGAAATCTGGTACCGTCTGCTCTGGCCGCACATCTTAGATTTCTGTCAGCCATCTTGGATTTCCTGCCAACCATATTGGTTGTTCCTGACAGATATCTCAGATACATGTCGCCAACCTGACACAAAAGACATTTATTACATGAAGATAAAGATCTTGCCACAGTTTTGATATTAACACTGTATACTTCAGATTATGTTTAGGTTCGATATTTTTACCTATTGCCATGGTGTGTGCTTTCACAACAATCATGAAATAATTGGAACTTGGTCAAATTAGTGGATTTTGTTGCTGTTTTAAACTTTGTTAGTAAAATATATGGACATTGCGAAGTCACATTGTAATGCTTGTTACTCTTTTAGCTCTGATATTTGCTGTCAGTTTTATGTCTGTATTCATCAGGTAATGTTCCCCTAACCACTGTGTTTCCCTACCCAGTGGGACCCATGTTTGCCTTTGTAGCAAACACAGAAATAAATACGAGCAATATTCCCTGCCAATGGCCACACTGGCATCAAAATTATTTACTCATAGTGCAGTTTCGACATAATTAGTTTAGTTTGGAATTCGTCAGGGAAATAATTTTTCCATTAACCCTCTTTCTGCTGGAGGCTGCTGCAGATGCCCTGGAGAGAAAAAATAATTTTTATTATTTTGAATATTCCAAACAGGGAGAAGGTTAACAATACTGCCAAATATTAAATTATTTATAAAATAGGTTTTATTTTCTCCTCACTGTATTTTTTCGTAGCCTGCTCTGTTACGTTATTACGCCCATGAATGTGTCTGAACCAGCTTTAGTATATGTCCATGTTCTCGGGTAATTGCGTTAAAACAATCAGTTTTTAAACAAACATCATCCGATTCTCTCATAGACATTTCAGAGCCCTCTATATATCACATCATGAAACTAAACTGTCGGTTTTTATATTAGTAGCGAGATCATTTAGAATTGTTGACAAATGTTTTATACATTGTAGGATAGATGTATGATGAAACGATCATGTTGAATTTCATTGAGCTCATGTTGTTGATATGATATGAATGCTGCTTGTATATATATTGTTCATGCCATATATTAGAGATATTCAAGTTTTTAAAAGGATTTGAAGTCATTTTCAGGGCTATGCTAAGTGTAGTCAATAGTTGTCTTACTTTCTTGGTGATGCATATATTTAGGTTTCAAAAAAGAATCCTAAAATGCATGGCCATGGCAGCATTTGTAAATTTATTTAAGAAATGTCATCATATGTTTGTATTTGCTAAAAATATCAAATTCAAAATTCATTTCAACAGAGAAATCAGGGGAAATGTCATCACAAAAATGAAGTATTATGATTTGTTTACAATTTGATTATTATTATTTAGTTTAACGGAACAAGCAATACAGGAACGTATATGACAATATTACGAGAAATCTTTGAATTTGAGATGAACGCTCAATGTTAATCTCATAAAATCAGGGTTTTGCATATTTCAGGTAACATTTTCAGGCTTAGTTTTGTATTTATCATCACATTTAAATTTTTCTGTTATATCACTATGTCCCATACGGTCCTTAGCTTTATTTTTACCACTTGATTTTACATGTTCAGTTCACGTATTGTTGCTACATGTTGAGTTGTGGACTTCATGCATGAAAAGATGGTGTCGTAATACACCTCCCTGTCTGAGCAGAGATTCCATGGTACGGAAACCGGATCTCCTTGTATATTCTTCAACGCCCAAATCAAGTGAGTTGTGAATTTGTCCGTAGCCTCATTGTTTGTCCCCTGGCCAGTGTGATTTCATGGTATTCATGGTATTTTATGTTATTCATATTGGTGAATTTTGTCTAATAGTCAAAATTGTTTCTTCAAAATCAATGTGTTTACAAAGCAACCTAAGTATGAGAGAGCATCAAATTTTATTTTAAACTTTAAAAAATCAAACTCATCATCCATTATATATCAGGATAGGTACTACTATTGAAGACTGTTTTAAGATCTGAATCATTTGTTTATCAAAGTTAACCATATCTTTATTGTTATAGTGTTTTAAATCTCTTTAAAAAAATAAGGTATCTATAGCGATATTTGAAATTTTGAAATACTTTTTTTTATATACTTTTAAATGAAATAGCTTTTCTATCTTTAAATTTACAAATTTATGATTTTATTTGCTTTTTTCTTTCTTTGCAAAGTTGAGTTTAAAGAGATTATATATACAGTATATATATCACATGATAAGTGTGATATATCTGATATGTGTTTTATCATATCTTAACAGCAGTTTTGCCTGCTCTACTGCCAGTAAAGTGTTACCATAGCTTGTCCTATCAAATACTGTTCTGAGTACCTGTTTTGTATATGCTGTATAGAAAAACTACGTCGATAGTGTGCACCTCATTTTACATGGCAATACAAACTCATGCTTCTGTACGATTTGATTGGATTGCATTTTGAATATGCTTTTGTCCACGAATGTAAAGACAATTTGTATACCATCAGTATAGATTGTAAACCCATTATCATTTAATGAATCACCATCAAAATATGCCTGTAACTGTTCACAAGAATAGCAGTTGTCATACATATAGTATATTCTGTTAGTCATGTGACTTTGGATATTCTTATAAGTACTGAGCGTGGTCATATTGTAGTCATTATTATTGTTGCGTTGGTGATTTGTATTTCTGGATATGTTGGAAAGAAAGTAGTATAGTGATTGTTTTACATATTTAGTACTATATGTATGACAACTATTTCCATCACTACGCCTGATTGCTAACATTGGAACAAACCAGAAACCTTCCTTCGACATGGGTTCTATTGACAAAACAATGGTTAATGTTTTGCTAATGAAAAAAATACCAATACATCATGTATGTTCTCATGTTTGCTAGCCGCGCTTGAAAAAGATAAAAGTTTATGTTTCAGTATATTAATCCACAATTTGGAACCTACTTGTATTTTATACTGAAATGGTTTGAGTTCCACACTTAGCGTGTCTGGCTTTGTATTTCGGACAATCATATTATACTCTTGTGGAACATGCTATTTATTGTTCTGTTGTATGTGTACAGAACACACATTCTCAATGTTAATAAACCAAATGTCCATTTTCACTGCAGCTTTGCAGCTTTTTATTTCCTACTTTACCGTTAATTGGAACAGTGAATGGGGGAGTTTTGATTTTTCGTCAATTTCAAACACTATTTCAGTGGTCTTGTCGTCTGCAGTCAAGACATTTCAAATTTCAAGAGGATCACCTTTGGAGCAGAGGACAAGGGTCGGTGAACATCTGCAAGAATTTCCCTAATGTTTCAGTTTTGACAAGGTATTGTTTCTCGAAGCTCTCTTATCCACTAAGAGACCATAGCGCTCTCTTTGTATTGCTGATAGCTAATACACTGCTAAGAGAGTACTATGGTCTCTTAGCGGATAAGAGAGCTTTGAGAAACCATACCCAGGACTCTACATTAAGCTTTTGAGGCACATGTTCCTGTGTCCTGTCGGGCATGAAACTACTTGTCCTGTAAGTAAAGGGTATACTTGCCCTGTAGGTAACAGGCTGGGCTATTTCACTTGTCAGTCTATGGATAATACCTGTCCTGGGCAGGTGAACAATCCTTATTGAAGCCCTGATTGGGTCTTTTATTCTGTCTTGTTCCATCATTATCAGACCATGGAATAACAACTGTTTAATACCCATCTGTTCTGTGAATTCTATTTACCAATTTTATATCTCATTCCCATGACACCGACTCTCAAAACTGGAGAATAAATTAGCTATTAGCCGTAATTTATTCCATAATTTGAACGTAATCAAATATTTTTCTTATCCAAACAGAACCAGACTGACCCAGCTCATTTGTAGTTTAATTGAGATTTTCGTGAAATTTCAGGACATCGTGTCACGATATGTCATCAATGCCGCCAATGTTGGTTCAGGTTCGTTATGGTCGAGTTGGAATTGTAATTTCTAGGACGAGCAGGGATGGAGAATGCCATTGCAGGAGGGGAAAAAATGCATTTCCATAAAGGTAATTATTGGAGTGATGGAAAGAAAACAGAAGCGTCCAGCCTTGTTGTGGACCCATTGTTCAATCAGAGAGTGGAGCAACACAAACACTAGAGGTGTAACATGCAGCGTAATTCGTGAAATGAAACCATCTTTCGAAATGAAAATGTTGGTGCATTAAAATGTCGCCAGCCATCAATGTATTGTTTAGACAGCATTGGAACAACTGTTATGATGAATTAAAGAAGAATAATTAAACCTTGTTGCCGTCTTTTTGATATGTGAATTTCACACAGAGTAGAAATTTAGCTTTTTTTTTCACGGAGTCGCTAGTAATACATGAAATTGTGTAATTCATCAATGTCGCTTTTTCGATCAATATTGTAAAATATTTTCATCAATGTCTAAAAATTTCTTTCATTGTTGTTGAAATGAAAAACTTTTAATGCATATTTAAAAACATTACTTGTAAATTTCAAGAAAATCATGCTGTTTTCCCATCTCTGTTCCTTTAAATCCACTTGTGATACCAGTGACTTGAAAGGGAGACAATCCTGAGATATTGATCCATGTGGAGCAGACCACACAATTCTCCCTGGACGTAATTTTACTTATGTCCATCTTCACCGTAATTTGACTTAAGTCCATGTTCTCTGATATCCTAATGGCCGGCCACCTATCATTGGTCACATGACTGAAGTCAATGAGAAAGGGTTCTCTCGTTATCTGAGGCCTGTTCAGGAGGGCGCGAACCCGCGAGTACACGCGTGAAATCACCTTGGAAACCTTCATCCTTCATATGTGACGTCACGCGATAACTTACGTAAACTCGCCCTCATGAACAGACCTCAGGTGATGGTTCTAACTCTGCGGCTGTGAAGTCAACGAGACTGGGTTTTCTCGTTATCCGGGAATCGGTCTCACTCTGCGGCTGTGAAGTCAACGAGACTGGGTTCTCTCATTGGGTTTTCTCGTTATCCCACAATGGTCCTCACTCTCCTACTAATACCACCTTGTTCTCGCCGGCTTGTCAATTAGCCGTATCCACTACCAACAGGTTCCTAGAAAGAAACACAGACTCTGGCCATTACCTCACAAGTGTCGCTGCCCTGGCGAGTAAACTACAGTCTTTATATCACACGAGTGACGGATGACATATGTAGGGGGATGAAATGGACAGATCTCCACGAAAATTAACTGATCTCGACCCGAATTGACGGATTTGAACTCAAATTGACAGATCTGGACGAGAATTGACTACGAACTACGGATATTAAAGTATGCTTAGGAAGTAGCTTTGTAATTAAACCAGAGTGCATGTGCTATTCATTTAAATAACGTGAAAATAACGTAAAAATACATCAATATGTAGTTTGAGCAATGATTAGGTAGTGTGCATTAATCTGAATAAATATATAGTGCTCCCTCGATATAAGGCTGAATTTGGGGTCCATGACATGCCACCTGCGTTATATGATTATATCAAGTGGAGGGGGGAAAAAATAAAAATTATAATAAATTCAGAGAAATTTAATTTAATTTTTTAATTTTATTATTTTAAAATGACCCCGCGTTGTATCCGAATCTGTGGTGCATCGAAGGGCATTATATCGAGGGAGCACTGTATTAAATTTTAAATACATACAATCATTTGACCATGTCGTCACAAGAAGGTGAAAAATGCTGCAGCGACGTTGAACTCCGTATTCTCTCACTCGTTTGACCGATTGTATGTATGGCTGCCAATGTACAATCCTTGACTACCGGTATTCATAATCTCAGAGGTACAAAAGTAAATAACTTGTATGTCAATTTCTACCCATTTCGGTATACATACTCTTATGAAAAGAGTTACTGTACAGTACTTCAGAAATCGGGACTTTCATGGCAGCCATATTAAATAGGAATTCTAAGTAAGACATACCTGTACCAATATATATTTTTCACAATTCTTCATTCAAAATTTGAGTTGAATTATTTTATTCATGGTGGAAATCTTAAATATTTAACTTTTAGGAGAGAGATACCAGTACATATATTTCACAATTTTATCATACGAAACAAAGTACTTAGGACATCTTTCATTTTGTTTGGCAAGACATGTTTTCTTTCTCTTCCAGATGTTTTCATGTCAGTCTCAGGAATCTCTTCAATAAATATGCTTAGCTTTGAGTGCTGACTTTTAGACTCGATGGCAGTCAAATCTCTTAGAGTTCCACCCTCCCCCACCCTCTCCCACCCTCCCCCACCCTCCCTGACAACAAACACCTTTACCCAGCTCAACACCAGCTGCTTCTCACATCTGGACTACGAAAGTACATCTGTCACGTTTGTACATGGAGCAGTCCGGGGTGATCAAGCCCTGAGATTACAAAACTTTTCATACTCAAGCTCAAAATGTACATGAACAAAATTTTGAGTGTAGCATGAATTTGTACTCTCAAAGTTTTGTAATCTCGGGGCCTGGTGATCACTAAAATTTTGAACTTATTTTGTTCTCCTTCATAATAATAATTATGAATCAGAATACAAATGAGTGTTATAGACAAGTGATCCACTCATTTTAACATCCCATCCTCAATCCCAACCCTAACACAAATAGACCGACCCATGCGAAGCAGGGAAGTCATTGTTATAAAGACAACATGACTGGACATCGGAGAAGCCAACCCAGACACAATGGCACGTCTTCTGATGTCTTCTGATGCTCTTTCTGGAGCTATTTAAAACAAAATGAGGAAGAGCCGGAGAAAAAATTGGCCAATTTACAGCATAGAATATCATAGAGACCGGTTGATTCCATTCCGAGAGCAGCACGTGCTGTGACGATGATCCGATTTCTCAGGCATGACTCAACAAGCCCTCCCTTCACAACAGATAGTTGTGAGCACACACCAAGGATCAAAGTCAGGCCACACTTTCACGAAGGTCCAATATCCATTAAAAGACCATGCCCCGAGATTACGAAACTTTTCTGAGTACGTTTCTGTACTCGACTCAGAATTGTGTTCATAAAATGTCATGTGACG
>JAVCKZ010110848.1:0-10316 GCA_034780755.1 Lepetodrilus elevatus | reverse complement strand
TGCCGATAGCTAACACATTGCTAAGAGAGTGCTATGGTCCCTTAGCGGCTAAGAGAGCTTCGAGAAACGATACCCTGGTCAATAGATAGGTCTGCCTATAATGTTCTTCTTATTCTTTTTCATTTGGAATATACAACCCAAGCTAGTGTTTCAGACTCTAGTAGGTTAACATTCGCATTTCCATCACGACAACCAACAGCACCAACACTAACAACAACACTAACAACAACACTAACAACACCAACACCAAACAAACTACTCAACAAACAGCAGTAACAGCACAACACCATCACTGCCACAAATATTACTACCTGTAACAACATAACAACACCCCTATATGCAGACACAACAAGAACAACGCCAATTTCCATCCGTCCTTGCAATACGTCCTTGCAATACCGATATTGATAATAACCGTAGAGCAGCCCAAATGTGTGAATCAGTGAGTCGAACGACAGCCCTAGTAAATCAATGCTCGCTAAAGTAATTGTTGCACATCCTCTGGAATCGCCTAGAGACCTGTGCCCTCTGGTCGGCCTCGGTGCCACGGAAACCGCGCACCTCGCCACGGAAACCGCGCACCTCGCCACGGAAACCGCGCACCTCTCGTGTATGTGTGCACCTCGCACGTGTTTGCACACCTCGATGCAGCTGCATAAGCTGCCATTTCTACGCGGGCTGCCGTAAGCGACTCGAGAATAGATCCCCTTTCCCCCCTCCGCTTTGATTTACCTCGAGACTCACGTTTGCGAGGGAGGAATCACCGCATCCCGAATGCCAGTTGTCATTGAATCATGCAGGGAGATAAGGAACATCTCTTTAAATGTCGACATTAAAAGTGTTCAGTTTTACGGCCACCGAAGTAAGTTTGATTGTGTTTGTTCAGATGGGAGATGAAGTGTATAGCCTGGATAAGGACCCGGGGCCCTGTCGGGGTTGCATGTGTGTTCCTAGACTAATATTACGACCATGATATTCTGCTAAACACGTTGAAGTTGCTGTACGATAATGTTGTCTTAACTATATAACGCTAACGTCAATACGTTGTTTGTTACAGGTATGCTACAGCACCAGAACCCAGACGATCGTGAATAGTGACGCTAGACCATTCTGGTGAGTGAATCTCGTAACATTTTAATATTTTTCGCATTTTTGTTCAAAGTAGTCGATATTGTTTTCACATTTTTTTAGTAAAGTAGTCGATATTGTCGAATAATTATTTTTTTCTACAGACACATAGTATATTTACCCAAATTGAGAAGGGTATTGGATGTATTGTTGAATACATGCATTTGGAAAAGAAGACAAATTGCGAACACATTTCTGTGTAAGCAATGCCGGTTCAACTTTCACGTCTCGTTACTCTTTGATTACACTTTGGGAAGTGGCAATGATTGTTCAGTTTGCGTTGCCGTGGTTACTTACGCTATATTGCTGATGTTGTTGCTGAACAATTGAAAAGTTTAAACTGGCAATACCAGCTGGTTTCTTTCAGGTGTTTTTTTCTAAACTTTCAAAAAACTTCATTGTTAATTAGAATCTCCTAGTACACATTTCTTTTCTGCTTTAAAGATCTCTTTCACTTCTGCAAAGGTGTCGATACGACAATAGTTCCTTAGACATAACTCATGCTTTTCAACTTTATGTTTCTATTTAACCACTCACACTGGAATATGGTACACACTTAGACATTCTCTTGCGTTTGATGTTAGCTGTGCTAAGAGAAAACGTTGAATATTTATGAAAGAACTTTACTTTTATTAATCAATCTTGATGGACATTGAGTGCAAGGTGAATAATTGTTGGAGTTCGTAGTAATTTGTATTTTTAAGATAATACATTAATTAATGAATGCTGAATTATTCCTCGTCGCAAATGGGTTAAAGATTCCCACAGCGACGTTAAACTCCATAATCACTCGCTCACTCACTGAATTATTCCCATCCAAAATTCAAACAATCTTTGCTCCGTATTCTCAAAATTCCTATCTGAAAGTTTACTTGTAAGTTTTCTGACTCGTGATTGGTCAGAAGTAACGTGACTCGTGATTGGTCAGAAGTACCGCCATACTGCTCTATAGGTGCTGCCCCTCCTTGAAATACCAATGTTCTCGTAATTCATTTCTTCTCCTCTCCCAAGAAAAACAGACCTGCTGTGAAAATTAGTTCGCGTCCATTCACAGTCCAAACAACGTACACCATGTACAATTTAGCACCACATTCTGGCCTGTCCAAGGTACAAATAATGTATACATGTACAATTTAGCATAGCATCTAAACCACAGTCCAAACAACGTACACTATGTAAAATTTAGCACAGCATCCAATACACAATCCAAACAACGTACACCATGTACAATTTAGCACAGCATCTTAACGCACAGTCCAAACATCGTACACCATGTACAGTTTATTGCCGAGGTAAGCCATGCTGGTTTTCCCCTGAAGAAATGAACCAGAACATAACCAGAACTAGGTAGGTATATCGCCGGTGCGTACGTATGCGCGCGGATGTATATATAGGTCTTCCCACCATCTGCTGGGCAGTAGAGGTTCATTCTGGATGACGTCTTGAGAACACAAGAGACCGGAGAACATACCGGCTAGATCTACGATGTTACATAGATTGGAAACACTTGTGTTTGTGTACAGACACAGCTCATCATATAGACGTATATGTACAGCTTCATCTTCGTATGGGGGAGATAAGGAATGGCTGCGTATGGAGCATCGTGGTCTTCGGAAAGAACTTGTTTGTGAAATGTTATATTAGACTAACGATAGTTTGGTGATTGAGATTTCTGTGGAATGGTAAATTTCCAATAGTCTTGATTATGGTGAGATTTCTGTGGAATGGTAGATGGCCAATATGTTTTAAATATGGTGAGATTTCTGTGGAATGGTTCGTCGCTAATGGGTGAAAGATTCCCGCAGCGACGTTAAACTCCATATTCACTCACTCACTGTGGAATGGTAAATTTCCAATATTCTTGAAATATGTGAGATTTATGTGGCATGGTGAATGTCCACTATTCTAGAAATATCATGAGATTTCTGTCTTAGTATTATAGATGCACTAAACTCTAGAAAGTTGGAGAGAAAACTGATTTAGTTTTTTCGTGGTTGTTTTCTAGATGCATCATTTCCTTGAAAAGTTGTGAAATTTCTGTGGAGGTTGTAGCTGGTAATGGTAGGGTGATATTTCTGAAGTCAACACTTTGTCTTTTATTTGTTAGCAGGAGGTCGTTATTGGCAGGGGTTGCACATTAATTTACTTGTGCGTTAATTTTCTTCTTTTAAAAATAAATAGACATATAATGGAACTACGGCAACAGATGTGTCCCAATGCTTCAGCTCTTCCTATTGGCGGAACAACCTTGACCTTGACATGGCAAAGAAAATATTAAAAACACTAGAAGCATGTAATTCCACAGTTTCCACGATGCTCAGCGGTTTCCGTGAAATTCCGTCTTTTTAAGTCCAATTAAATCCAGTCCAATCCGCTGAGGCGGTTCTTTGTGAGCGTCTTGTATGCTCAGGATTACAGTCTCATGCCGAGGAACTTGGCGTTAAGATGACCATTGTCGGCCCACTGCTTCAGGATTATCCGTTGCATTTTGCCACGTGCAAACACCCTGTTTATCAGCATCCTGCAATTCCTGTATTGACATTGCCTATTATGCGTTGATATTTTGATTTGCCGTATTTTACAAACCATTATCGTTTCCATGCCGAAATATGTGGACAAATGCAAAGACAAGGGACAAATGGCATCAAATAAGTTTCATTTATAAAAAAATAATGAAAAAAATAAAATACATCTAATAATTGAATTATTTGAGTAGTAAATCCTGTATACTATTTGCTATAATATTACGACGTTTACTATCAAGTAATTGAAAATCTAGCGGTGTTTGTGGAACATTCACAGCTATGTGATTGCAGACTATCGTGCTCCGACTAAGTTCCGACTAGGCTCTGGCCAGTTATGACTAGATTCTGACAGGGCACTGCAACATTAAGCCAAAGTTTGATTTCCTGAGCAGTGTACAAATTACCCATAATTAAGATAAGCTAGTCTGGATTAAATTCTCGTGTCGATAAATGGCTACCAATTAGCGAGTAGAAACTGATGGTTCTTAAGCTGGAGTTAGCCTGGGAGAATTAGGCTAACCAGGTATTCGCATCGTTGCATTGACATGCTATTCCAAGAATCGTATTTATTTCTGAATTACCGGGGAAAAAAGAAACGCTAAATTGTCCATCAAGAGAACTGTCCGTTATTGCCACGATTGTATTTTTCGTAAATTTATTTCAGTCCGAGTCGCAGTTATCGAATTGATCTATTTCCGTCATAAAGCTATTTGATGAGATATACATGGTAAGGGCTTGTACGACACAAAAGTTGCGCCCCAATGCAGGATATTTTTGGAAATGTGTCGTCAACTTGCATTGAAAATTGGTTCAGTTTTCCTCCCTATCAGAACATACAAATGCAGAAAATGAATTTTATTAATTTTATCGGACAAATGAAATGGCGACTATTCTGCTTCGTTTATCTCTGCCGTAGAGGACAGTCATTGGTGGATTGACCTGCTAGGCCCACTTCAAAGAGCCAGTCACATCCTTTGTCACAAGCTGTCATGTGGCCTGTCGGAGGAGAGCAATGATAACATCTTCTTGATGAAGATAGGAAATTGCATCTCTGCCTACTAGCCGGTTCCTTCAGTCACTTTGTGGGGGAATCTCATTGCATTAGGAGAATAGAAGTGTACCATGGACCCATTTACATGCCCGACGGGCCCAATGCCTGCGCTCTGGAACGAGTGGCAAAAGTTGTCAATGGTCGTCTCATGTCCGTGTTTCATTGTTAATAATGGTTTGAACAATATTTCCATTGACATTTTTTTTATGTATTAACTACATAGACAAGGAAATAGGAAATAAAAAATAAAAAAGATGAATTTAAAATAAAAAAAAATGAAAAAATAATCAGGGATAGACTTATGAAAAGATTTTATGAAAAAATAATCGTAGCATAATCACAAAATATCATAGCGATTGGGTATGATATGTTTGTAATAGTAATTATTTTAGGGTAATTCTTTTAAACAAAACCTAAGGATTTTGTCACAAGACTTATTGAAATTCAATTTGCATTCATTTTAGCATGTTATTATGTGCTGGAATGTGAATTTGAATGTCAGAAATCAAATGGATGATAACTGATACAGATTAGTACTTGAAGTCTCAGTTCCTATCACCGGATGTGCATGTGTGTATGTGTGTGTGTATTTATGTGTGTGCATGCGCTCGTGTGTGCTTCATCTGTCAACTGTTGATCATAGGTCAGAAGCAAGACAATGATTTGCTGCAGATTTGCAATCTACTCAAGAGTTAATGCCCTATTCCTGATTAAGAATGATTGACAACGAAATCGACACTCCCTGACCCCTACATTGGCGCCAGATTCAGGGATTGTCCCCAATATAGAAGCACTCCAGCCCCCATGTAACATGCCTCCACATGTTCTTCAATACGAAGGGCCATAGGTATTTAGAAGCATAATGCAATATTATCTTGCGTGCGAGTCCATCTTCGACGTAATCACCTTTTCACTTTCTGAATGTCGACATTAAGGGTCTGTGTTGTACGGAATTTGTCAGCTTGGGTTTGATGAGAATTTGCTGCGATGAATGCGGATGAATGCCGATTACACCGAGTTGATTGTTCTGGGGTTATTGTGTCTCCTACGTCAACCGTGATCTTGCCAAAATATCCCTTAAGATGACAGACATTTTCATATGTATATATATCTTTTCTTGGGGCGAGATGGGACAGTGGGGAGTGGTTGCATGTTAAACTACGTAACCAAATAGTCTGGGTTCGAATCTCTTGTTGGGTGATGGTCACAGCATGGCAGTTCAAGATGTATGGAATGTTTATGTGTAATTTATGTATGCATACTTTGCATACAGTTATTTCCCCTATTTTAACTACAACATCTGGTAGAAGCTAGGTTTGACTCTATTTTTCACATGCATTGTCAAATGACTAAGAAAATACTGCAGAAAACAAAATTATCCCTTAGCATCAGAAAAATAGCATGGATAACAAGTATAATGCATATAGTGAATTTATGCAAATAATCAGTTTAAGATATAAATAAGAAAAATATTTTATTGCTTCTTGCCTAGTCCCGAGATTAATAATGTTCGTATTGTGCCAATAACGGCATAAGGAGTTTGTTGTGAGAGGAATCGCAATGATGGCCAAGCTGTCCGACAACCATACGATTGTTTACGATAATCCGTCGACATTAGTATTCCGACTGGACGCTTAAGACGGAACCCAGTCCTATAGATCTCACTCGTCACCAAATGCTCGGATAGACTTTGATCCATTAAATATTGGTCGACGGCTATTACCACGAATTTGCATTCATTTCACAAGCTCGGGGAGAATATAAAAACCTACCGGGGGAACTTTTGACGACCCTATCGAAGAGCGGGTTTCGTCTGCGCGAGATCGATGGCGAGTCAGATCGGCGGGGATGGGGGTGAACGGGATTATGCAGCGTAAATAATCCAACCCTAACTCTTGATATCCGTGCTTAGGCATAATAGCATAATGTTGACGCGGAGTAATAGCACCCGACAATTGCCAGACAAACCCGCGGAGAAAATTACACTATTTGCAGGTAATCTGGCCGAGTCGAGGTATTGTGAAGGATCGCGGGATATTTCACATTGAAAAATATCAATAGCAGTTGAATTAGGAACTGCCAGGCAAGAAATGCTGCCGATTGTTTCGTACCGCTGGATATTGATGGTGATTTAATTGCAAGCATGACGTATGGATTATTTCATTAGTATAATTGATCACGGTCTTCATCACTTCATCACTTCATGGTCTGGCTTCATTGAACCTGGTGAGAGTTGTGGAAGGTAAAGAAATCGGATTTGGGCGGAGAGTCATTGCTTCCAAATAGTTCAACACCGTGATTGTTGACTTTTTTGTTATTGATTTTCTTTTATTATTACAAAACCAATAATTATGAATTCATTTCATACTCTGGTTCAGTTAGGCTTTTAGGAGTTATGAGAAGGTAAAGAAAACGGATTTTGGTGGAACGACACTGTTTCCAAATAGTCCTACACCATGAATGTTTCAATTCTTTATTTATTTTTAAAAAAAATATTATTATTTTACACTATTTTAATGCCTTTCGTCTGGATAATACATAACCAAGTTGAGATATTTTTTATTTACAGTAACATGAGACAGGCACTTTATAAGTATTACCATGGAAATTACAGATACTAGTCTTGTATTGTTTCAGAATAAATATCAATCTTGCCTAGAAACCGTCATTTTGATGTCCCTGTTAGAATTTATTTACATTCTGAGGTAATGTTTGGAGGGCATATTTGGAGGAAAAGTTGTTGGTATACTTATCAAAGTTTATTATTTACCTTTTTTTTTTGTGGGGGCATACGTTTCTGTGCCGAACATAGGTACCAAAGTTTATCTAGCAACAACGAGACAATAAATATCCCAACAGCAGTCCCTCAAACATATTTTGCCTTAAAAACTTTTATTTCTAACACTTGCCTAGTTTCTGGTAATCTTTATGTAGCAAGTTTGGGTGTGGGCCAAACTGAAAAAGATGCGGGTTGTGCATGTTGGTAGAGTATGAACCCGCCTTTCCATTAATAGCAGTGTTAACATATGGTAATACCATAGTAGATGACCCTCAAAGTATGAAGCCGTAAAGACAGTAACGCATCTAAAGGGGGCAGGTAATCGCTTGTGTGCGTTTAGCTGCAGACCACTAAAAGACAAACATGGTGCAGAGTTTATGGCGCTGAACAACTTCATGAGCGCTTGAATGGTAGACTCATACCAATGTACAGACGGTATGCTTGACGGCACATGGCTATATGTCTTTTATAGCATCCATGTCTAAGCATTTTTTTATACTTATATGCATATTCATGAGATTGATATATAATTATATCAATATTTGTAGTATAAATTGGTGTTTACTTTATCGACATTATTTTACTTTTTGAAATTTTTACGTTAAACTTTTTACATATTCATGAGATAATATAAATTTGTGTAAACTTTATCGCAATTTTTATTTTTTTTTTTAAATTTTTATGTCAACATTTTTACATGCTATTTACAATAAGCAGTATAGTTCATAGATCTAATACCGGAAGTCCAACGACGTGCACATACTATATATTTCCCGTTAACCATATCGAGTATAACGGCTTCTGAATAGACCCAGGCTTTTGCATTGTTGTTCAGCAGACTTTATGCCGTAACACCATGCAAAGCTGTTGTCAAAGTATTCTACACCGAACAGATCAAGTTGTGCAAGTTATGAGTCGAGTGCCATTTTGTCGTCTGCATCGATCTCGGCTCGTAATTAAGGACTCCCTGTCTTTTGTGTCTCGGTGGTAATGTCACAACTGTTATTGATGCCGGCCCAAATAGATAATAACAATGCGATAATTAATATTCAAACCAGCCACCATCTTGGATACTTGCAGGCCTACTTAAGCAATGGATGAAAGGGCGCGTATTGATCCGGCGACGGGCCAAACACCTTGGGTTGTACTTAGTTAGACTGCAGCCAATCGGATCGACCCCACCTGTTTGTCAATGTTTATACATTGCATTGTGGTCCTTGCGTACTTTCGTGGGGACTTTGATTTTTCCGTATCTGAATTTTCGTTATCTTCATCTGTTCGTACACCATGCTGGTCGACAGAATCTGACTCACCTGAGAACGATAGTTTTACAATCGTGTTTTTGCCCGTTTCGTGTAATTACGTCTATTGGAGTATATTAATGCAAACTTTCTGTGGACTAACATTCTTTTAAGGTAAGCTTCCCTGCTTAATTTTGTTACTTAATTTATTAGTCTATTTTCAGTTTACAAGACTTTTCTAATTATCCGTTCCTGGAGCGATTCACTCGCTCACTAATTATCCATACTAAATAATAGGACTTGCATACTTAATTTCACAAGGTACGATTAATTTTAATTCCTTCTGCGATAGTGTTATTTGCATTAGTATATCATTATTTATATAGATGGCAATTTCCAGTGCTAAAATATTAATATGTATGTCATGAGACAGCAAATTACTTTTCTGATTGATTTAATGCTTAACGTCTCTTCTGAAAGTAGATTACTCATTTATCGTAGAGATCTTCAGTTAGTGCAGTATAGGCATTTGAGAGGACAAGCTTAAAGGCTGTACTGGTATTAGTCATGTGATGTCATCGTTCAGTTAATATCACTGATAATGGAGAACTGTGCATACTGAAGACAATTAAAAACTGTTCAACACACACAAGAGACATAATAATTACAAATCCCCCCAAGATAGTGTATTTGATCACTGGAAAGTGAGTTGTTAGTTTGTGAAATTGACATGATAGATTATGTTAGAGTTATTTCCAGAATGGAAACTCCAGCTGAATTGCAGCCAATGAGATTAGTTATATTTTTAGCCAACCAATCAGCACTAAGATTGGTGTGAACATTCAAGATTACTCTCCATCTTCATCTTCACTTGTCGAGAATTCTTTTTTACTCTACTGGATAGGTTTTTACCCATGTAATTAATCGGATACCGTATATCTTCACACAAAAGTTGGGATGAAATAAAAATATAAAAATAAAATAAATAAATAAATTTTAAAATGTCCTACAAAAACTGGCATTATATTCCAATGGAGATTCCTCAATTTCACGCATAATGATTTTCCATTTTAATTTTTTTATTTACGGAAACTTTTCCATTGGCACCGACAGGCCTTTGATGTTGGAAAGTGGCCCCAGAATGACTCCCAGACTTGTATATTGTTCTACGGTATCCAGTCTCGCAGTCTCGGACCCAAATAGCGCGGACACCGAACTGCTTCTTTGTTACGGTCTTCCAGGCTGAGATTTGCCGTGTCCAGATGAGGGCTTGGAAGTAATTTGCCGGTCCACTCGGTCCGATACACACAAACACGGTCATGATAGGCCCGGCACCTTTAACTACTTCCCAGATTCCTGGAAGGTCAGGGGTCGTTCCCCTGTGGTGCCAGTGTGTGTGTGTGTGTGTATATGTGTGTGTGTGTGTGTGTATATGTGTGTGTGTGTATATATGTGTGTGTGTGTGTGTGTGTGTGTATATGTGTGTGTGTGTGTGTGTGTGTATATGTGTGGGCAATATTGGTTATCACTTGCATGGAGAAAAACTATGATGGGAACAGCATTATCTTTTTACTGATAGTAATTTTATTTAA
>JAVCKZ010110837.1:0-10316 GCA_034780755.1 Lepetodrilus elevatus | reverse complement strand
TATGTCAAGTGAATGTACTTTGCAGTTATAGCTAAGAACTAGTCCAAAACAACCATACATATATGTGATAGTATGCCATTTAATACTTGGAGATTGAGGTAGTTCATGGTTTGAGATGGGCCTCAGGAAGGACAAGTATATTGTATTAGTTTTCTTTTTATTTCTCCCTTTGTTTGTGTGTGTGTGCACAATAAGTTATATTCATTTGATGTAATTATTTTGGAAATCAATGGTTCATGGCTAAACATTTGACAATTAAGGGTAAACATTGAAAGTTTGTATAAACATCTTTCATGCACCTTCTCACTACGGGAGATAACCCTATTGAAAACTCAGTTCGTTTTAATCAGAGAAAAAGTCGCCATTTTATATTCTCAGTAGTCATTGCCATGTTTGCTCAGAAGCATTTGTTATGTTATTGTTGATTGTATCACACAGACTGCCGAATTTAATTTATGTATGACATGTTTTATATATTGAGAATAATTGTATTTATTGATTATTATTATAAGAAGTACAGATTGTGTTGGAAAATGTAGTTGTACAGTGTATGTAATACTATGTGTGTTGAAGTTCTTATAGATATACTGAACAAAAAAAAAAGAAACTTGATTTTTATTAGAGTTCCTCACAAGAATGGTGCGCATATTATGGATAAGTTTGCGTGCAGATCACGTGAGAGCACGGGTGCACACAGAAAAACATATAAATTTGCAGAAAACAACGATTTAAGAATGTGTATAGTATCTACAAGCGTATGTAGTGCGAACGTTTTATTGCAGCACAAAGGCTCTAAGGACATGTGTTCAGATAAGAACTAACAGTAGATGATGCACGATCAGGTGCGACGCTAATGATGTCACGTATGGATGCTGGACAAAATACTGTTGCGTCATTTGTGCAATCGCCCCACAAATTATGAATCGGTCGCACTCTGCATGTGTTGGTGCTAGACGCTTCCATACACAGGTCATTTTTTTTTACGTCAACTCACCATCACTTTGTGAATGTTTACCTACATAAATGTGTGGAGAAATAAAGCTGTTTGGTCATTTAAGCTCAAAGAATGAACATAACAGCAACTTGCAGTTCATTACCTTCTTTAATTAGTTTCAGTCTCGTTTAGTCCAAATGAAGTTTCTTTTTTAGTTCAGTATACTTCCTCAGTTTAGGTGTGTTTTTTCCAATCTAATTCTACCTTCAAATACATAATTGCATCTGATTCTATTACTTGTATGTACTTGTTTAGTTGCTGTCACAAGCCATATAATTGCTGTTTACCTTTTGATTTTATAGATCTCGGAATTGTTTTCATTGCATGGGTCTCAGAATTATTTTGTAGCTATTCTGCAGTATGACATTCTGTCTACGTTTTTTTTTGCTGTCTTGTTGTGTATTGGTGAACTATTCCCGCTGTGTCGTACAACAATACATCAGTCTCTCTTTTTGTCGTCTCCATGTATCTCCAAGTGTACTTTTGCTGTGTAGAATATCGGAATATTGAACACTGTATTAGCTATGTCAACACCAAAATGTATCTTGATGTGTTTTAATTGTATTCATGAATTGATCATGGTGAATAAATGTTGATGTACTTGATCTTGTTACTTGTTGTTAGCCCATGAACTAGACTGTAAATCATGTATATTATGTAAAATCACCGGCAAGTATACAATTACCCGTAAACGTAAAAAGGAAAGAACACCCGTGATTGTAAAATATTGCATATCTGTATAATATGTAAAAAGGTTACCCGTATTCTTATATATAGGTTTAAAATAAATCGCACCGAATGTGTAAAATGGATTCGCCTGACCTCGATTGATGAAATGTTTAGTTCCATTTTAGACGATTATAATAATGACGATCGTTGCAGTTCTATATGAGAAAATAAAGTGTTATGTATCTTATACTATCTTTTCATTCGAGACGTATTTCAAGCAAGCATTTGTAATTTTCTAATTTCTTTTTACATATTCGATTAATTTTCTTCACGTACTGGTGAGTTTATATATTTTACATACGTTCTGGTGAGGAAGACTATTTGAGAAGAAGGTGATGATGGTATAAGGCAAGTCTAGGGTCTCGCACATATGTCAGGAACTGCCAGCAAATAGAACTACCGACCTGCTGAAGGGCAAAGGTCAGCTTTGTGAACTCTGAACTCGTTTTGGCATAGCGAGATTATTGCAGTCTTTTTTAAAACAGCAGAAAATGCATACTCGCTCTGAGTGAGAATAAGAGTATGCTGTGTAGAGTGAGAATAAGAGTATGCTGTGTAGAGTGAGTATAAGAGTAGAGTGAGAATGAGTGTAGAGTGAGAATAAGAGTAGAGTAGAGTGGGGAGTACAGTGATACTAAGAGTAAAGTAACAGCAGTGGAGTAAGAATAGGAGTAGAGTATAAGAGTATAGTGAGAATAATAGTAGAGTGACAATAAGAGTAGAGAAATTGAGTGGTAATAAGAATATACTGATAATATAGTAGAGTGAGAATAACAATAAAAGTAGAGTGGGAATAAGAGTACATTGAGAATAACACTAGAGTGGGAATAAGAGTAGAGTAGAGTGGGAATAACAAGAGTAGAGTGGGAATAAGAGTACATTGAGAATAGCAGTAGAGTGAGAATAAGAATAAGAGTAGAGTAGAGTGGCAATAAGAGTACATTGGAATAACAGCAGTAGAGTCGGAATAAGAGTAGAGTAGAGTGAGAATAATAGTAGAGTGGCAATGACAACAGTAGAGTGAGACTAATAGTAGAGTGAGAATAAGAATGAAAATAAGAGTAGAGTAGAGTGGGGAGTAGAGTGAGAATAATAATAGAGTGAGAATAAAAGTAACAGTAGAGTTGGAATAATAGTCGAGTGAGAATAAAAGTAAGAGTAGAGTGGGAATAATAGTAGAGTGAGAATAAAAGTAAGAGTAGAGTGGGAATAAGAGTAGCGTGAGAGTAAGAGTAGAGTGGGAATAGGAATAAGAGTCGAGTGAAAATAACAACAGTAGCGTGAGAATAACAGCAGTAGAGTGACAATAAGAGTAGAGAATTAGAGTGGTAATAGAGTAGACTGATACTAGTAGAGTGAGAATAACAATAAGAGTAGATTGAGAATAACAGTAGAGTGAGAATAAGAGTAGAATAGAGTGGAAATAGGAATAAGAGTAGAGTGAGAATAACAGCAGTAGAGTGAGAATAAGAGTAAGAGTATAGTAGAAAAAATAGTAGAGTGAGAATAATAGTAGAGTGGGAATAACAGCAGTAGAGTGAGAATAGAAGTAGAGTGAGCATAATAGTAGAGTGAGAATAAGAGTAAACGTAGAGTGAGAATAGGAATAAGAGTAGCTGAACAAGTTTGGTCAGACATGAATCCAACCGAAAAACTATGATCACGTGGATAATATATATACATGAGTGGTCATTTAATACTGACGTAAACGTGTAGTTGGTAAAACTGATATTGTGCGAGGCTTTATCAGTTTTACCGTACGAGAAGTTTCAGCTTGTAAAAACTCGTACATCCCATAAATCACGCTGGTAACTTATAGTATTTACGTTTCGATTATCAACTCGCACGATAACAACGATATCAAAGTAGACCCTATAAGTTACTAGACGAGGCCTATGTAGCCTATTAGACTAGTCGGCAAATTTGAGTAATATCTATATGTCTTCTTGCACAAATAAACTCCCCTCTTAGTTTTGAGTAGTAGTGGATATATGCGTCTGCTACAGTACAACTTACGAAATGACAATCATACAGGTGTGCCAATAAATAATAGCATAAGCATCGATTATTATGATTTGGAAGGAATGTCAATATTGCAGTAGGCCGATATGGGCATATGGTCACATATGCTGCGACGATGTCACGTGAGATACCACGTGTCAAGTTCACAACGGTGACATTTTCATTCCTAGTCAACAGTTTGCTTATTTTGAAACGCGGAACACTTCATGCTTTTCTTCTCTCTTTTTGTTGCGATAAATAGCGTGGAACGTACTGTTTGTAGAAACTGGAAAACTACCATATACCAGTAACTAGTATGGTAAGGGCAGCCCTCTTGAAACCACTGGGTAAGCAGCCGTAAACAAGGTAAGTATTCGGCACCAGCATGAATCCGATTACATTATCAGATTATGTTTGTAACTTACCAGGGCCATAGCTAACCTTTTTTTCTCCTTTGGGGCAAACATGTTCGGGGAAAATATTTGGAAATTGGGTGCTCTAATTATGACATTTCCCCCTGCACTATTTCGGTAAGCATCAGTAGTAGCTCTATATTTGTAATATGTAGTCCCAATTACAAATACAGGCCCGTAGGAAGCAATGGGATTTTGATTTCAACATATTTTATTGACATACATTCATTGTGATTAGACAGAAGAGTAAACACTTATCTCGGTCCTCTACCTTAAGTTAATATATTTAACACACTTTATCTACTGGGGTGGGATGCTAGCGAAAATATCCAAATGTAGGCATAACAAAGTACGGTTTCCTGGTATCTATAGAAATAAAACCCACAATGTTATTTCCTGATTTGTTTATGCTTACTGTAATGTTTTAGAGAGGACTATGATTGTAATGGGACTGTATCAGTGTGCTATTGTTGTTGTTCTTGTTCTTGTAGTAGGCTACTTGGACACATTTACACGTACCATCTCGGGCTACACAACAAAGTACTGAAATGGAAAATAATAATACAGCTTGCAAGGTTGTGGTGAGAAGCACGGACGAGGACGAGACATTTCAGGACTGTGGACGATCACATTCCAGCAGCAGTTTAACTGACAGCTTGGACGCAGACGACCACAATGTACGACAGATGGAAACAGAAAACTGCAAACCGAAGAAAGCCGCTTCTAGACTTCCGGTGAAGACGAAGCCACCAGTTTCCGAGCACACGGAGCACAGTGTGTTTGCTTGTCTTAATAACTCTAATAACTCTAATAACTCTAATAACTCGTCATGTCATGACACCAGGGAACAGAACGTCTCCAAACTGTTCAGAAGAGACTGTAGTTTGACTGAATGTACTTCAAGTACTCAACACGGCCTGACCAAAGAACCTGTAGTGAGTCGCCTGACGACAGAGAAGGTACATTGTCATGGAAACGAGGCTGACTACGATGAGTACTTAACGCCAACACAGAGGAAAGGGATGACTATCCGAGATTTAAAAAAACAGGTACTAGTATAGCTTACTTCCAATACGTACTTTTAAAACACCAACCTTCTTACTGCATGTCAAATATTTGCTCTAAGACATTATTTATATACTAGTATACTGTATATAAACGATATGAATTGTAACAGTTACTGTAGGTAATCTAGTCTACTGTTGCAAGTTTAACATCTAGGCCTACTATGAAATAACTATGTTATTAAACTGACGTCCAAAAGAAAAACATTTCAAGTTTAATGTGTTGTAGAACATTGAAATTGCACTGAATAACGTCCACAATGTCAAAATAAAACGCAAATAATAGCTTTATTATAATTAGATGGTATAGTTGATCCTCTCTTTAGTTAGATACCAAACCTAGTCACTACAAATATCACTAAAATTGGTATCACACGGAAGCTCGTTTAGTATTCTATATATATATTATTACATATGAACAATATATAAATAATAAAAACGGACATGGTAAAACGGTAAAAATGCAAAATGGTAATTTTTCTAGACTTGATCAGACTTTTACAATCCCAGTATTCATCAAACTACAATCTATAATTTTTTATATGCAGACTACTTTATTTATGACGTCAGTTTGTTTTAAATATACTAGGTAAAAGACCTGGAGGGACAGATAGATGGCAAGGACTGTGAGATTGAGAACTTGAAGAAAAGGATAGAACAGGAAGTGGACTTAAGGACTAAAGAGGTCAAGGAGATCAAAGACCAACTTGTGGCGCTGGAGGTCAAATACGGGGCGCTAACTCTATCTTACGAAGAGTCTGTTAAGGAAGTAGATACCTTAGAGACCACACTCTTCGAGATGAAAGTAAGAATATATATGTTCTGACAGGTAATGTTACAAACCCCTGCTTGGTACCGTTAGACGGTTAGTACGTTATATTACTAGAAAACTAAATTTATATTTAATACAGGTGACTCAAATTTGGCACAACGTTAGAACCCGCTTGTACCCAAACAGATCCAAAATTACAAGTTTGTAGATCGCCGCATAACATTTCTGTATATTTAACGTATTACTATTTCACTTCATACTTTTGCTGAATATGCGGAGGGATGCCGTTTAGTTCTATCATGTAATAGTTCTATCATGTAATAGTTCTATCATGTAATAGCGATTTACATATATTTTAGCGCCAATGGCAACTGGTCACCTGCCAATATAATGAATATTCCTATTGCCAGTGAAAACAGTGAAAACTGTTCAGTTAACATTGTGAAATTAAGAAGACACTAAAATGTCATGATCGGGTGGGTGGGAGAGAAGGAAAGCACACAAAGAGGGTATGTTTCTAGCAGCCAAAAGTCGGGAGCAAGAGCAGGATTTTGCACTGATTTTTAAAGTTTAGTGTTCTTGTACTGGCCGAACACTAGCGATTTCTGTCACCGGTTGGCGTCGGATTTTGATCGGTTGGTGTGCGGTGCTCCAAATATCAAAACATTCTAGATATTGTGCAATCGGTCGGCGAGACTAAAAATCGCATCCGCCGTCCACTAAAAACCATTAGCCAGCATTGATATTATCCATGGATGTGCCACGAAAAGAAGCTAAATAAAGAGCCATATACATTTCCAATGTTTCTACTAGAGGCAGGATGGTATAATAATATCTCAAAGCCGAACAGTTACAGCTGTGCTATACCCTATAGCACCATGTAAAGTGTCATAGTATTATGTCAGAAACATGGTGTGAATGAAACAGATGTGTGTGCGGCTGATTTCCTATATTGAATTAATACGGATGTTTGTGAAGGAGGAACTATATTTACCTCACCGGCGTATACGTGCTTGTAAATGTTTTAATCATTGAGCAACATCTGGGACACACATTGGAAGATTCTGTTTAATTTCTGTAAATTAAATTGCAATCTATGTATTCTAGCGCATGTTACTACATGCAGTTAGGGAATGTTACTAATAATATTATTTAGGTCGTTATTATTTTTTTAATAACTAGTAATATTTTCATCTGTGGGCATACTAATACTAATATTAATACTAATACTAATACTAATACTAATATTAATACTAATACTAATACTAATACTAATACTAATATTTTCATCTGTGGGCATACACATCCCAATGTAACATAACTACCCAGTTCCTATTACCACAGTCGTGGTTTCAGATACAAAGCAATACATGCGAACGGAATTGTATTCTATATGTTAAAATAACGCAGCATTATTTATTAAACATAGCATAACAGTGTTGAATGTTATAATATCAGTTATTGCCAACATGTAGTGATGCAGTTAGGAATGTGTGGATATGCAATTTATATTAATTAAATGTTTGCCTATACCAACCCCTACATAATATAAATAAATGTATGGGTATTATAATAATTCCATACTCCTTTCTCCGCATTGATCTAAGGTACAATGACATTATCAATAAAGTAGGCTAATGGTATTTACTGATTATTATACACTGTATATATTTAGTTTAGTGTTAATAGTATACAGCTCATATTAGTTTAGGAAGTTGTGCACAAGTACATAGAAACAATGTCTCGCGATAGGAAACCCTACGCGAAATACAATCAACCCTATTAGAAATACAGGAAACCCTACGCGAAATACACGAACCGATACGGAAATACACGAATGCCTTCAAGAGTACGGGAATAAATGCAGAAAGAAAATGCCAACCGATGGTAATAATAACATGAAGGGAAGTGCACATTCCATTAACCTTGTCTTTGCTGGGTATGGAAACCAAGAGACAATGGCCGCATTGAGGGAAGAAGGCATTCATGATTTGAAATATTATGTTAAATACGTTACGAATTAAATGCAGTTTGCACCATATTTGTAGATTTAAATGAGATAATCGTCGAGTGAAAGCCCAGATATGATTAAGAGTAAGAGATATACATCATGCTTCGCTCGCTTTCTAATAAACAGACTTGGCCAATTAGACATTAGATCAATGGCTGTAATAAATAATCCTTGTAATGTTCAACATACGTAGTAGATGCAAACAATGCAAACATTCTTGCAATATGGGTAGCCTATGCGTCGTACCAAACTGAGCAACTTATAACGATTCGCTCTCTCTACATTGTTGATATTATTGCCATTATATTTCGTGAATTCAATTATTGCAGTTGAGCGAACTTTATAATCTTTGGGTACATAAATATATTTGGTACCGACAAAAACATCCGTTTTTTTCCAAAAATTAATTGGGATTGTGGATGGGATTGTGGAGTACTAAACACGTTAAATTACTTACTGTTAGCGTTTGGATATCAATAAAACTAATTTCTTTTAAAACTAGATAGGCCTACTTTCTTTTGGACATCGGTACATACTTTTAGGTAAAATACGTTTGACCATAAACCAAGTCAGTTAACAAACCGTGAGTATATGCCTGTAAGTTAACTGTTTAACGGATGTTCCAGGAACGCGACGTGGAAAAAGACTTGCATCACAAGAACATGTACTTGGAGATGTATGAGAAAGGAAAAGAATGTGCCAGATTTGAGCGAGAGAATGAGGTGAGTGGACATAATATAGTATACATAAACCTACCAAAATATTTCCCATTATTATTGAAAGTTTCTGCCAGGATCGACAGTAAGGCCTCTTACTACGAAGAATATTCTTCTCAACTTCCGGTCTTGTTGTCATGGTTTCTATTGTTCTAAGTGCATGCGTATATATATCCCGATATCCCTAAGGTGACTTTTCAAATCCATATCCTGTAGGTGTATGCAAAGATTAGAATCTATGGTGTATGGTAAAAAAGGGAAAGGAAGCCATCTTGAAATACAAAGTGACTGTTTCCTGTGCGTGTTCTCACTTTAATCTTTATCTATTTTAAAAAGAAAATACCATACTATCAAAGTAACTATCTACTGATGTATGTGCCTCTACCTAAAGGCGGCTCTCCACGTGAGAGTAAATGTCGACATATTTCTGTGAGTTACTGTCGATAGAACATTTTCTCATGACTTTCAGATTTCAGACAGTTACTAGCAAGCTGTAGTCCACGTGCAAATCGCTGTCGGACAGCGTAAAATCGCTGTCGGACAGTGAACTAGCGCAAGAAAAGTCGCACGTGGAGAGCCGCCTTTACTCTATCTATCTCTGTGTCTCTCTATCTCTATCTCTATCTCTATCTCTATCGAACACTGAAACATTGCGGTGAAACAACTCCAAGATGCCTTCACTACCTGCACACGTTAGCGCTGGAATAGGCGACGAATACTTCGTAAGTGTAAATATTTATTTCAGGGTGTATACACGGGAGGTATATGCGTCGTCAGTGAGTCGTTCAGATTCTGTCCGCCTGGGACGGTTTGTCAGCATCAGTATGGCTACATGGCTGTACATATGGGGACGTGTGTGCCCTACATGCTGTACACTGATAGTAGGTATTTTAATCATATGATTATTATATATTTACACAAATGGCTAATGTTTGCTTTTACACATTGCCATTGAACAGAATGTCATGCATTGCCCCAGCTTGAAATTACATAATATAGTTTAAAAAATATGAATATAATCTATAGTTTGGCATGAAATACATTGACATCCCTATTTCGTAGCTTATCTCGGTAAATACTTTATGGAATGAAAAACAAAAAAAACTCCATTTTCTAATTGCATTATACCTAACCAAAATTAAAAACATTGCACCAGTAATAAAGACTCTGCTTATATAAGGATCACCAAATATTTTGACGACGTATTATTTTATGCAGAGGGGCAGTATGTTTTTTTTATATTTAAAAACAAATCTTGATTACTTTGCACGACTGCGTTATTTCATATACGACACGTCCCACGGACCATGATATAAGCTTTTTTATTTCATTTTAATAGTTATGATGTAAATTTCGTGTGTTACCATTGTCTCAGGAACGACAAGCCCAATTCCATCGACAGTGATGATGACAACGACTCCACCGATAACGGTAAGTGTAAAGCGTGTACTCTCGGCCTACACACCATTACATGGCCCTGTTCCATATACTGTACATATCATAGCATACAGGGAGTCGTAGCTACCCGCACGTACACTGTATATTAAAGGCATAATATCACAGATATTTATGGTCGTTTGGGACTAGTTCTTAGCTACAACTGCAAAATACATTCA
>JAVCKZ010110826.1:0-10317 GCA_034780755.1 Lepetodrilus elevatus | reverse complement strand
AAGAAGAAGAAGACGAAGAAGAAGAAGAAGAAGAAGAAGAAGAAGAAGAAGAAGAAGAAGAAGAAGAAGAAGAAGAAACGAGTTTATTAAATCGTCAAACATAATACAATAACATCTTGCCCCAAGCTTTCGAACATTTATTTTTGTCCAATTCCATGCTAAACTCAGTTTACCAATCCACATACAGAATTTGAGTCATGCATGAACTAATATTTTTCTAAAAGCTTCTTAACCTCGGGGACAGATATCCAATATACGTGTAATTTATATTTTTTTAATCACAAGAGGTCTTTGAAATCTCTATTCTAGCATGTTTTTACTCTAAACCCCTCCACTGTTTTAATAAACTGTGAGCTGGTAATTATCCTTGAGCTGATAATGCGTACATTGCTAGAGACTAAACAGTGCTATAGTAAAACTTCCACATCCTTGACAATGTAATCACACGTAAACGTATTTACTCAGTGTAAACAAACAGTAGCTAATGTATCGTAGTCTTTGTATGGTAAAGCAAAGGACTGCATTGGCATATTGACACCCCCTTCAGGAAGCATGCCTTCTAATGCCTTCTCGTTGTTAACTGACTTAGACAGCTAATCGAATATATGCCCAAGCCAAGCAATGATATCATCTGTATATCGCTATGTACGTACTTCCGACCGTTAAGATATATGGGTTGTTCCAAGATTGGTTATCGCATCAATGGTACCATCGACAAGACGTCAGATAAGACCTTGGACATTGCTACCGTGGACAGAGGAAAGTGAATGGTACGGAGTACACGAACAGTGATATAGTAACAGATCAGGTCAAGCGATAACGTGTTTATGGACATACGCAAATGATATACGGTTTGATTAACATGTGCTGGTCGGTATAGATTTCATTGATAGCCACAGAGAGATAGTGCTTATTAAATTAAGCACGGGTGTCAGAATATACTCTCAATAGTACTTTTCTTTTCAGGAATCGAAAAGAAAGTAGGCAATGTAATACGTAGATATTAATATAAAAAACAATAGCAAAAGTTAGAACCCAGTATATGGGGAACCGATATCAATGTGCACGGATATTGCACGGATATCATGATAGGATGCGCTGACTGTACAATTGCAGTGCAGTTATCGTCCTTTGGCAGTACTAGCTATCAATATTACTAGGATATAGTTTTGATCGTGTTCTGCGATAATTTAAACCGATAAGCCGTACGAGTAGAATAAACTTCAAAGCCGTTTTAAGCCACCTTTTAAGAAATTAAATGCAAGAAAGTATAGAAAAACAACAACCTATATTCTGATGACACTACACGCATGTGAGTGGGTTGTGGTTTATAACCACGAATCTTAACCCAGTTCAAACAGTAGCCTATTTTGACAACAACGAAAAACCGTTAAGCGTGGGTATAAGATTTTGTATTTCTAGTTTGTTTTCCTATAAAGAATAACCCTTTAAAAATAGTCTGCTCATAGAAGACTACTCTTACATTCAATAACTCATTGTAATGCCCGGTAACACTTTGTACATACTACGTACAGTGCCAAGGACGCTTACCATGTTATTTTCGGATATTCTTTTGAACGAAGTTTTGGCCGGTATTGCTTTGATGCTTTGATTTGTGACTATGACAGGAAATACACGAGACCAAATAAATTAAAGACCGAGAGGGGATGTTCTCCACCAAATTTTGGAACTCCGCTTAAAGGCATAATATCACAGATGGTTAACCGAGCTTGTGGTCTAGCACGGTTTTACCTGAAAATAATTGCATTTGTTTTGACTACAAGTACTTTTACAACCAATTACTTATTCCACATGTCTCAATAGTATTTTGTATATAATAGTTATTAAATGGCAACGACTCGCACATGCATGGCGTCAGTGGTCGTGACAGTTACTTTGACCGTGTTAACTGAGTAGAGTTATCTCCCTTAGTCAGTAAACCATAGGAAGTGTGAGATTGGACGTATTTTATACTGGTTATATTTATATCAGGAAGTGTAAACTGCAATGGAATTTTACCAATCCTACAGCGGTAAAAATACAATAGCTAGGATGTATATGCTAAGAGCATGTACTTTGCATGTTTAACTCTAATTCGGTTCAAAACGACAAGTTAATCTGTGTCAGACTATGATAGTATGCCTTTAAGGAATCGTGTAACATTCTTATTCAAATGTGTATATAAGTACACTTACACGGAGCCTGCATGTTTACATGTCTGGACCTGCTTCAGTGTTAAAGTAATAAGGGTTATAAATGTATCTGTTCAATAAGACTACCGGCCCTTAATGAATTGAATATGTGTACATATCACTATATATGTCTATCATGAACTCTGAGCATTGATTGGTCACACAATGGTCAGCTGACACATCAAATAAATGTGAATTTCCCCATTTAAAGGTTGTTTCTGCATGTATGTTCTCAGACTATGATAATATTGTTTCAGGGTTTATTTTATAAACCATCCACTGAGAATAAAATAACCTCACCCCCAGCAGCCTGATCTTTGTTTTGATGGGATCAGACCCTGCTACATAATATACCTCTGTCAGTTTATTTATACGATTGCAATATACTGGACGTCGCCAAGCTCTCTGTTGGCAAACAGGGTACATGTAAGGTCTTCTTAGATCCAACGTTACCCATAGACCACGCTCCGGCAAAGGTTGAAGTTGAGGTTAGCTCTTAGTTACACTGTTTCGTACGCGAGGGAATTGGTATATAGATTATTAAAGAGTGATACACTACAGAGGGATACATTAAATACAGGGTCAGCTTCCTAACATGTGCTATACTGCATGTAACTTTGAACTATCTCTTCCTTTGATATAGGCTACTACATGTAACTTTGGACTATCTCTTCCTTTGATATAGGCTACTACATGTAACTTTGAACTATCTCTTCCTTTGATATAGGCTACTACATGTAACTTTGAACTATCTCTTCCTTTGACATAGGCTACTACATGTAACTTTGAACTATCTCTTCCTTTGATATAGGCTACTGCATGTAACTTTGGACTAGTATCTCTTTTATTTCCTTCTCTCTCTCTCATTCTCTCTTTATCTCTCTCTCTATTTATCTATATATCTATATATCTCTCTCTTTCTCATTCCCTCCCTCCCTTCCTCCATCCTCATACAAGCTGCCCATACACTATTACATATAGGCCTATTTCATGAACACAGGTTACTAAGAAATAAGGTCATACAGCATCTCTTCTATAACTATTCCTCATCAACGCACACACTTCTTTTCCCTCTACTTCGCATTATCACATAAATTGCTTTCCACTTTTAGAAATCCATTCAACTGCTTTCACGCACACGACTATCGGCGATGATATGGAATGACATAATGTCCTGTGATGGGTGTCCTGTCTGTTACAAGCTACTGCCACATTATACAGTCACATCCTTGACCAATTAATACACTACCGGGTTCATACGTATTTCTGTCAAGGCGATAGAGTCTCTATTGGACGCGTAATCTCCTAATTCAGTACGAGTTTATTATACGAAGGGTTCTTGCTGCGACCAATGTTCACATGCATAGGGTTTGACGCGTATTGGTACTGTACTACCTTGTCAAATCGGTACTATCAATGTTCACATAGGGTTTCACGCGTGTGGGTTACTACCTTGTCAAGTCGGTACTGTATGCAGAGATAAAACTCAGACACTGTGAAATGAAACCTGACACGTTGCTCATATTCACATCTATCTGAACAGACAGATCATTTGAAATCCATCACAACGGACAGATACAGTTGAGAAATGCGTAGGTGCATTATAATACAAAATATATCAGCGTTACATGGACGGAAGAAATATATCAAATATTATCACATACAGCCCTCTGACATTTTTATCAGTGTGATCCACAGATTACTTTCAGAAATCCATTAAACAACCAAAATGTATTTTTGGTTTAGTTATTTAGATGAAACTTTGCCAAATCACGTGTGATCATTTTGAGACTCTTTTCAACGTTTGTGGAAGGTCCGGACCGTGAGGTGCAATAACAACACACATATATTCGAGGAAATAATTAACATTCACAAACACTTCTTCTCATCCCCTTACGAGTTACGAAAATGTCTATTAACGCCAATGCTAACACTTAATGATTTCCCGTTCAGTACAGCGTGTACAATTGACAGTTACAGTAACGGAAAGTTAGCAACGCAAATATACTTTGGACTCCGACTGTCTCAATAGGCTTATTCGTTCTATGATGCAGCGTGCAGATTGTGGTATAATGACACTCGTAGAACGTAGATTAGGGCAATAGTGCAGCCAATGACATCACATTGGGCTCTTTAAATTCACCAGGGCATTCTGCACGACATTGAACATGCTCTTATTGCAAAATAATGAGTAACACGCCGCTGGATAGAATTAGCAATGGTTTTCTAGGATTAGTTTCCTATGCAGTGTGCGTGTGTATTATCTGTATGTGCCACAGCTAGGCCGTCTGGTTATGTTTAAGATAAGGCCAAGGCTATGAGGTTGTGGTGTGGAATGTACTTTTCAAGGAATAGATGTGTAGACGATATATAGACATTTACCAAGCAAACCTATGAAGACAGTATATATAAACTTACCAAGCAAACCTATGAAGATATAGAAATTTGCCAAGGAAAATATGTAATATTGCACGTAGATGTTCTGGCTACTTTGAGATCTTGAAATATTAAATAGAATAGAGTAACTTCTAACTTGATAACACAGATGTTTCTTTGCAATGTTATATGATGAAATGTATAGGTCTATGGTAGAAGAAACACTGTTACCATCTTAAAATGCAAAGATATAAAGTCGTAGAGAATGTTACCATTTAAATGACCACAACTACGTTTAAGAAATTGTTAGATTCTAAATTATTAATGTACATAACAAAATATGCTATTTTAAGGAGATAATTTGATCGTGGGTATAATTACGCTTATCGTGAAAGACATGAATGACGTAAACGATGCTTTATTTATGCATATATTAACAATAATCAGTGTTCAGCTAAACACATGGCAGATTAGATAACATGTTTTGATGGAGGCTAACACTAGTATAGATAAAGATCATGACACCATACGTGAACACGATATCCGACGTGATTTAACACATACACAGCAAGCAATAGGTGTTCCTAACACAATCCTAACAGGATCCCGGTAGGACACCTTCACCTCGGGTGTCCTGGCTTAATTCTGAGCATCCACGTTAGGTGTCCTGCCCGGCTACCTAACAGGACACCTAACGTGTTTTTTTGGGGGGTGCGTATCATACCGAACATGCATTGTTTTCTTTAACCATCTCCCTGCTGGATTACACACAAGACTACCCATTAGGGTATATCCGGTTGCCTCCAGAATAGAGAGGGTTAAACACAACCATGAAGACGTACATTCCCCATCTCCAGATGCAAAGGGTAAATACACTCATCTCTGAAAACAACCCTTTCCCAATGGCATTTGTTTTAAAATTGCATTGCAGGGAACCCCAAAACATTCACTAGCATATCAGATAAAAGGGACGTTCATGATGTTGTCGGACATGGATCCGGGTTTCTGCGTCACTTTGTTGTCCACCAAACTAGAATGGACAACATAATTGCTGCAGTCTGTAGAAACCAGGATGAACCACGGCCAACAGCGTCTATGCACGTTCGAAATAGAACTTGAACTATCATCCTGATTGTCTCAAAGTATCGTTTCTATTTCGGTGTCCGTCTACACTATCATTAGGGATACATTAACCTGTTAACTTTTCCTCCACATGTCGTGGCCTTTGTCTATCCAGACACACGATGAATGATACCTACGACATGTACTTCCCCATGCTGTGAGTGGTACTTTGTCAATCCTTATATAGATTCCATGCTTCCTCCACCCAGTAAATATACTGTATTGTCTAGCAAAGGTGAGAAGTAAAACAGTATTTAAAGGTTAAATAGACAGGATGTTTACTCGTTTAATAATGTATATGATGACTCATCCATCCAGCGTTAATACATAGTCTAGCAAAAGTCTAAAATAAAATTGTAAAAGGTTAAATAAACAGAAGTTGTAGGCTTAGAACTGGTTGAATACATGCATTTCTTAAATGTGTAACAACATTTGAGTGACCTGCGTTAAGTAGATTTTTGAATAAATGTATCAAATATGGGGTTGTAAATTTACCTGCCAGACTGTATATGTTTGTAATTCATGGACACTTTATAAAAGCATATCGACTTCCTAGGAAAATTAAATTTAGATAAAGATATATAAAGACATATTCCATTCTCGCATTGGCTCTTGGATACTTCCTCTAGGAATACAACCATTAGGTCCCAAACACCAGGAGTGCGTTCAATCAGCACTAGGCTTCAGGTAAGCCGCTTAAATAACCTGATTTCATGACTCATATACGGTTCATACGACTCTTGAGACAGTGGCTAACGTAGTTTGGTAAGCCGCCTGTAAGCGCTTGTGTCTTTGAACGTACCCCATGCGGGACCCTGAGATTATGAAACTTCTTTGAGTACGTTTTCATGCTCAAGCTCCAATTTCAAATAGGGATTTGTGAACAAAAGATGAAGTTGAGCATGAAATCGTACTCAAAGACATTTTGAAATCTCGGGGATCGAATTTGACTTAAAGGTTCTACTGAAAGGCTCTTGTACCTCGACTATGATGTCCCGCGCATAACTGCCATACCATCGGGGCGAAATATGCAAAATATAAACTTTATTGATTTATCTATAGGAAGTTGAGAAGGAAAATGAGATCGCACTGATCCACTGACAGGGTTAATGCTGCAGCGCCATGAGCAGGCGTCCGATCCTGGGTATCGTTTCTCGAAGCTCTCATCTTTACTATGAGCCCATAAGGACTCTCTTAGCGTACTCCAGTACATGGGTGTCGTTGCTCAGAACTATTGTAGCTACAACTATTGTAAGGTCAACGCTTTCTATTATGGCAGGAACCCAGTTACAACTATTGTAGCGCTACAACTGTTCTGAGCAACGGGCCCACACTCGGAGCAACATCATTGCGCATATTACATCCTTATTACTAAACACAATCGTTCACATGATATAACTGCTATTTAATACATACTTAAAGTTTGCGAGTAACCCAGAATGTCTACGTAGAGGATGAGACTATTGATGCTTTTTATTTTGCCAACACAGACTAGCGCATTCCGGTTTTCCAGGCAACATTGTTATCCTAAATAGATCAAGTACATGTTAAGAACGTCACTGTCAGCAAGTGCCACAATATTGGTGCATGGCTGTCCATCAACCAAGCTGCATCTGAAGAACATGCCTCCACTGCTTAATGAAAACTAACGAGCTGAAGCGTTCACGTTGAAATAGCAAGGCAGGTAGACAGTGCGAGTGCGCCTTATACATGAATACATACGACTGGCAACATGTTAGAAGACAGTGCAGAAATGTGCGGGTTCTTTGGATATTTGAGCGTATCTAGCTGGTTATCCTATACAGGCATCACTTGGATATATCTATATAATAGCTTGCAGTGGGTGCGGCTTGTACCTACGACTGGCAAAGTCTTGGAAGAGAGTGCAAAGATGTAATAGTTTTTTGTAATATTTGAGCTTATCTAGTCACCACATAGTCTAGACACCACTTGGATATATCTAATAGCTTGCAGTGGGTGGGGCTTGTATACCTACGACTGGCAAAGTCTTGGAAGAGAGTGCAAATATGTAATAGTTTATTTTGATATTTGAGCTTATCTAGTCATCGTATAGACACCACTTGGATATATCTAATAGCTTGCAATTGTATAAATTGTGGGTGCGGCTTATACATACAGCTGGCAAAAGCTTGGAAAACAGTGCAAACATTTAGCGGGTTCTTTTGATACTTGAGCATAACTATACTAGTCATTTTCAAAACCAAAGCCTTAATACAATCAATACCTCATTGGAAATGATGTACTGGTATATTATATGAATGCCTAAGGGCTTGCTAAATGTTTTAAAGTAGTAGCTTTGTCTTGCCAGTTAGCATAAACAAAACGGCCGCTAATACAATGTATACATAACTCATCTATGCAACCTTTAACAAGACATGCATGAAAACAATGGTGAATTTAGTATGTTGGATAGAGGAGATGGTTACAAAGATATTGATATGCAAATTAATTTATATATCCTACTTATTAATTAAAGATGGCGGACGTTTGTTATAATTTTAGCATTTTATTTTCGATATTTTCATTAATAAATGATATCTCAATGAAAGCATACCAAGACATGTTTATATCAAACGAAATCCAACTTCTTCCTCTATTCAATGGTATAATAAGCTATTGTAGGTATATACTATATATGCTATGATCAGTTTAAGCGCCTTCTCCGGTTTATGGTCATTGACTTATCAAGTGTATTGGCTTCGACTTATACAAGTTGTTCTTTTTTGTGGACTGAATGATTTGCTGAAGAGAGTGACATGCACAATAATGGAACTCCGTTTTCATATCGCTCTAACATGTTCACGTACCAGAATAAATCTACCATACTTAGGAAGTATGTACTTCCACAGTGCGTACGCCATGATCCTGATATACTGATGATATATACTATATATTGTAAAGCATGCAAAAACTGTTAACACATAAATAATTAATGCGTTTGCGTCTACGCGTAATAAGAACAAACTGAACAATTGGCAAAATGCACTAAAATAAATTACAATATTTGTTTAAGCCAACAATCAGTCAGTCTGAGTTTGTGTTGTTCGACAGATGCGATAGAGTTGTGCATGCAATTAAACAAACAACTAAAAATTGGCACTGTATATGACACATATCAATGCCTTTAGACAATGAACGTGTATATCTAATTTATTTCACATTCTCATGTCGCTTATAACAAAACGCTAGTAGCAATATTTCCATGTAAAAACACAGTTCTGCTTTTTTCGCCTGAAGACAAAATTAGGTTTTTCTTTCTGAATTTGTCTAGATTATTTTTTGACAGAAAATACTTTTTAGATGTCAGAGAGAGTGAATCTCCCCTTATGGATATGGCATCTCCCGATCTGCCAGGATTTCCGATTACTATCAAGCAGTTGTCGCCCCTCTTTGATATATAACGTGTTTTACAGAGATTCTAATCAACATCATGTTCAAGACTGTTTTTCAGCTCAGACCTACACACTGTGAACGGAAATGATATAAAACTGATATAAAAGAAGAAACAAGAAAAACAATCCAATGTTGGCAAAGGGGCAAATTAATTTTCCGGATCTTCTAAACCATTTGAATTAGCCCCACTTTTTTTTCATTTCCTCCGAGTTCACTTTATTAGCACCACGCTGTTTCCGAGCCCAGAAAGGCATGGAGAATAAATGAGTAAAAATATCGAATAATCGTCGTAAAGCACACGAAGTTGTAGGAAGGACTTTGAAAACAATTTTCATGGTAATATTATTTCTTCATCATTTTGTGGGTTTTTTACTTTCAATTTCGGGAGTCCAGTTCTCTTGCCCTAAACTGACAAGCCGTGATATAAGTGAAATAATTAATTAGTACTTCCATAGTGATTTACGAGATATTCTAAGAATCATGTAACGCATCATTACATAATTTAGAAATCGAACATGGTTCCATAGACCTAATAATACAGTGAATGATAAGTATAGTAAAATAATCTGATCCATCTATGAAATGCTCGCTCAAACATGTTCGCTAAAGATACCATAATCAAATAAACAAATAAAAGAAGAAATTAAAATGTCCGATAAATTAATTTGCCAAAGGTAAACTTGTTATAAATAATGATGAGTGACTATTTACATGACATTGTTATGAGTAAACAACACAAATATTCTTCCGAAGACCCCAATGAAGACGCGTGCATATTCAAGCCAAATATACTCTGCACTCTAGAAGGTCATGACCTCTATGACGTCAGAGAATAACATGTTCTGGGACTTCATTGACTTTTAGATAGAAAAACACAGCGATATTGCTCTCGACTTCATACCATTCCAGCGAGTTGTTGATTGAACAAACCCCCAAACTGTGTCTAATTGTGGAGCATGGGGGCGCATGAAAAGGACAAATAACAAGTCTGAGTGCAGTTTCTTCTAGAATTCTCAAGAATATTATTTACTGGAACCACTAGATTTTGCGACGTCAGGGCCAACGAAACAGGTGGTATTAAATTAGTTCCCGAATGTCATCGGTTACAGTACCTTCTGTGTGGGGGTGGTTAGAGACGAGAAGAGAGAGAGAGAGAGAGAGAGAGAGAGAGAGAGAGAGAGAGAGAGAGAGAGAGAGAGAGAGAGAGAGAGAG
>JAVCKZ010110815.1:0-10317 GCA_034780755.1 Lepetodrilus elevatus | reverse complement strand
GGAGCCATGGCGACCTAATTTTGCATTTGGCTACCAATATTGCACTTATTTTAAGTGTTTCTGGCTATGCAGGAGCCTAATGGCTCCTTGGAAAAAAGTGTAACTTTGAGGCTTACATCATTATCAGATCCCAGGATTACGAAGCTTTTTGAGTACGATGTCATGCTCAAGCTCAGATTTGATATGGGATTTCTGAACAAAATCTTGAGTTGAGCATGAAATCGTACCCAAAAAGGTTTCATAATTTTGAGACCAGTTATAAGTAATATAAGATGTTCGTGTCTATCTAGCGACAGGTTGGGCAACAAAATATCTAGTAACAGGTTGGACAACAAAATAGTCTTTGGAACTAGTTTGGAATACAGTTCTCAGCATTACGGTACACAAACTTTACCTCGAGTACCCATGGAAGAATGGACATAGCTGGCCCTTGAAGCAAAGGCCTTCCTCCCAGAACCTGCACGTGATATGGGACAAGTCGTGGGAAAATTTGCAATCAGATCGTTTGCAATTTCCCTCCAGAAAGAAACTGCACGGCTTCAGTCTACTGCCATCTATTGGGACAAAGAATAAATTTCATATAAATTTCTAATGAATTATGAACATTTCAACATAAAATACACTTTGGGTCGTTTCGATATTAATATCATGGATAGAAGTAAAACGTTTGCAGTTTGGGTTTTGAACAATTAATACCCAACACCATTTACTCAATATTCAGTTAATTATTCAAAAATATATGAATAAAAGTACCTCTCCTAGTTTTTGGAAACCTCTTCTTGGCAAGTTTCCCGCTAAAAACTCCTTTATCCAGCCACTGCTTCTCCAGGTCAGAGGAGTAGACCGCCTGGTGTGGAATAGGGACAAGACTGGCCGCATCGCAATTCTGAAAATAAATCGTAACAATTTTCGTAAAACAATTAAATCAGGTGTATTCTATTTTAAACCACATGAATCAGGAGTGTTTTCAATAACTACTTGTTTTATCTAGAGGCTTGATCAGCAATCTCAACTGTTTGCTCAACGGTTTATTATTATTGTTGGTGAAACTTTAAGAAGAACAGATTCAGCTTATTGGAAGTGTTCACATCATTTCACAGCAATAGAAAACTAACTTTAAAAACTTACTAGCCTGAATAGTGATACAAATAACAAATGTGAATTTCTACTAGCCCTTAAATAGCATTGGGGAAAATGGACCGGGCTTGACGGCAAGTGTTAATTTCAATCATCTCTGTTGCACATATATTGCATTAATTTCACAAATTAATATAATTTTAATCCATTTTACAACAATAAACCTGGATTCAGCTTACCTGCGGCTCCGATACTTCTTCGGGAAGTGAAGTGAGGACATAGCAATCTACTTCTGTATAGTTCTCCATGTAACAGGAATACAGCTGATCAGCTTCATCACACTGCTCCGGATCAGATGCCTCAGCTTCTTCATCACAGTTGGGGACCTCAGTTTCACAGGGGCTGTCTCCAACACTATGCGGGAAGAACAGGCCATTGTTTTCGACCCAGAACGGATGCAGGTCCAGATCGTAGCCTGAACTCCAGATGTCATGGTAGTCTTTGACATGGTCAGACAGATTCATATCCTTGATCTTCTGACCATCCCACTTCGAATCTTCGGGGACATGTTGTTCGGGAAGATTGACGGGCGTAACTTTGATCTCGTCGCAATTCTCGTCGCCGCATGGCTGTAGAACGTCTTCGCAAGCCTGGACAACAGTTTCCTCTTTGGGAGATTCCAATGCCTGGATCTTTCCATCTTCGCTGCAGATTGTGCTATTTCCATCGGAACTGCGATCATCTCGGTCCTCCGAATAGCTCTGAACCGGTTTCTCTTCCAGTAAGAATCCAACAATGACCTCTTCGATTAATTCTGTTTGCCTGTCCTCTGTGACCCTTCGATGTTGCTGCATAAATTTCTCGAACCCGACATCGGTCTCATCCAGACTGCCTCCTGTTTGAATATACTTGTCATAGTCCTTCTGGAGTTTGAACTTGGGTCTGAAGTTGCTCTCCTCTTCGCCGGGATTCACATACTGCTGGTACGGGCTTCCGGTGTTCTGTGACAGGCCTCCGAAGAGATCCGGGGGATGGTATTCCGTTTCTTCCAAGACGGTGGCCACTGGGGTCTGAATGGGACGAAAGTGGGTCTTGGAAGAGAAGTACAAATGCTCCGTAGGAGATCCAGCGTGAACTACAGCAGTAGAAAGGCCGTCGTCAAAACTGAAAGCGACGAGCGATCTATACTGAAGGTTTGGAGCGCTTCTGACGTGATGCAACTTCTTCGGGACGACGCCTTGGAACGCGGAATTTTCGGATGGAACAAGCTCATAATTAATATCCAGGTTAGGTTTTGACATACCGACAGCCTGCAGGAAGGAGGTGTTTGACATGTTCTTGAGATCGCTTTCAGAGACGCTCCTTTCATAACGTGGAACCTTGTAGTCGAGCCCGTTTATCTCTTCAAGGAACTGAATTCCCAACACTGTGTCTTCTTCGCTGATTATTTCGGCCAGGAACACTTCTTCGTCGGGAAAGTCGGTAGGATCAACGCTCTTGCAGGGCGAGTAAATAGAGAGATTCAGTATGCTGTTCCAGATGTTCGAATCGTTAGTCGTCGGCCATGTGTCATGAAGTCTCTTTTGGCAATTGACGTCCCAGAGTTGCCACAGTTCTCCTGTCTTCGTCGGCGAGATATCGTACGGACTCCGACCCAGTTCCGATGCCCAGATCTGCTGTCGGGACTGGCTTAGAACCGAATCCCAGGTTACATTGGACTGCCGTTCCAAACTTCCAAAAGAGACTGTATAGTCGGGCAGCAGGATCTTGCTCTGCCAACAGGATCCTCCCGATCCAGACCGTGGAGAAAGTTGGACAAAAAGTGAGGTGGCGTATTCGTCCTGCAGTTCAACTTCTCCAGAGTCAAGCCAGTCCAGGACGTAAGCATGATCAACCAATCGTGTCTCCGCCAGAAGAACGGATCCTCCGGAACCGTCTCCAACGGAACTGAAGGAGTTGAAGAGATCAGATGGAAAACAGGCGCTTTCGTCCCTCTCGTCTTCATAAGTAGAATCGGACAAGTTCGGTTGAGAATCTTCAGGAGCAATCAGCACAGACAGAGCATTAGCTTGAATTTCCAATTCCAGGTTTCCTCGACCACCAAATTCAAGAGGATCTTCTTTAGATATGGTACCGTTTGGGAACATATTTTTGGTACCATACGATATAAATTCATCCTCTTCAAAAGAATAAGTTAGCAGATTATTGTCAACGGCGTCGAAAGGCCCCAGTTCTGGCTGTGTGACGCAGGAAGTCTCGCAAACGTTTTCATCGTGGTGCCGGGAGGCTTCGAACAAGCTCTCCAGTCGGCTCCCTTTGAGGCTGCTCGCAGTGCTAGCGATCTGACTCATCGAGTCCTCCTCTCCGTAGTTCATCAGGAGAAGTACGTCCGGGAAGGGACTGCTGCGACGACTTGTGTCCAACAGGTACGACGTCTCCGTGACGTCGCTGAAGTAACCCTTTTCCACGCTGGAAACTGTACTGCTGGTTTCGCTGGCGGGGAACAGGCAGTCGTACTCCGAAGTCTGCAGTGGACAGGGGAAGTTGAAGAACAAGGCACTGGTGTCGGCATGGTCGACGTTTGATTGTCCCTCTGTCTCCGGTGCAGGTTTTCCTATACAATAATGCTGATCGAAATTGAACAGGACGTTCGGCGAAGCAAATGGCAGTTCGTCGTAGAACCACGATGGCATGTCGTCTCTCGTCTGCTCTTCTTCGACAACTCTTGCAAATTTAGTCGTGTCCTCTTCCTTGTCAGCTTCTTCTTGAGGAGCTTCTTCAGTTAATTCTTCCAGTTTCAAACTAATATCCCTCTCTAGCTCCGTTTCCTCTACAACATTAAACTGGATGAGGTCAGCGACTTCTTCAGTTTTCCCCTCCCATAGATCGATTTCTTCTTGGGCAATATCCTCCTGACTTCTCCAATCCTTAGAGGCATCGTCCTTCCTCCCTTCAATCCCTTCCGGTTCCGAGACCCCTTCTTCAAGCAGCTCCTCGTTAAAGACATCGTCTCTCCCGTCTGCGTTGAAGACGTTGCCCAACAGTATGTATTCCTGTGTGTTCTTGGTGAGACAGACCAGCTTCTCAGACATCAAGTTGCTCCAGTCCATCTGTTCGCTGAGGTTGAGCATCCCGGGTGGATAGCTGTGCCTCTTGTACAACCTCTTGGTCTGCGAGACCGGCGTACAGAAGATGCGCTCCAGAGGCTGGGTGTACCAGTCGTCGTTCTCCAGGAACTCCTGACTTTCATTGAACCATTCTGTGAAGTAGTTGTCATCGAACACTCCGGGGAAGCACGCGCCTTGGAAGTACGCCAACATGGGGATCTCATCCGAAGTAGACTGGACATGCTTGTTTCCACTCAGCAGCATCTCCTTCAACATCTGTTCCACCATAATGCAGTATTTTTCCTCCTCGGTTTCTTTGGTTTTATTACCGGCCTCGGACACATGTTGTTTCCTGTTCTCCTTAGAATGTCCTGGTGGTGGCCAACTTAGAAATCTGACAGCCTTGCTTCCCGTGTCGCTTTCTCTCTTATGATCCTTGACACCGTTCTTCTTCCGTCCTCCATTTGGTGTTATTTTCTGGCCATGGTCGCTTTTCCCCGACCTCTTTTTCTTTTCCATTCCGGCTGGCGAATTTGACAACGACTTCGACTCTGCAGCGGGTTTCTTGTCCAGAGGCCCAACGACTTCAGTTGTCTCCCTTTTCTCGTCTTTTCCACCTGGAGCCACACTTGGTGGACTCTCTCCTTCTTTCCCGTCCAGTGTTTCCCCAGCAAGCGAGCCAGTTTTCCTGTTCTTACACCAGAAGTTGTCTTCAGACGAGGGAGACAACTGAGCTGGTGAACTATCACCAGGAAGAGCTGGGAAAGCTGCATAGTACCTGAAACAAACGCACCCCTTTGTTAACATCAAACCCCCAGAAAAATAATACTGCTGGCCCCAAGGTTACCAAACTATCATAGCACAAGTTCATCGATTTGAGCATTAAATTGTACTAGGAACAGTTTAATAACCTCGGAGTAGAATATGCTTCATGGACACTTGTTTTAAGCATCAACAATTAGCAAATGTTAAAAAATCCTATTTTTCCTAAAGACTTACAAAATGAAATTATGGAGTCAAAATGGCCACACACACACAAAATTGGATCCCAAATTACAATTAATATTAGTGTTACTTTATGTTATAACACTGCAAACCTAACCAATAAAATAGTTATTTCTTACCTTTCAGCAGGGTCTTGAAACTTTTCGGTTTTAAATTTAGGCTCGTTCTTTGTGTTGATAGAAAGAGGACTGAAAGAACCTGAGTAAACAAAAAAATATATACATTAACCCACTGCTGGATTAGGCACAGAAAGTACTCTTTGGGGCATCTCCCGTTGCCTTCAGCATGGAGAGGGTTAAACCAAAACTACCTTTGCAAATCAGATTGTGCTCTAGATAATATATAAGTAGGAAACAAGTTATAAAATCCAAATATGAAAATATATTGATAAATCTATTAATCATTTTGCATAAATAATTGTTCATGTTTTCATGGAAAAACTCAATTGTAAATTAAACAACGGTACCTAGCCAGACTTGTTTTCACTCCTTATGGCTTAACATTGACAAACACTAATGTCATGTTTTTTTTGTGCTTTTTTAATTAAATATAAACGGAACAGAAGTTGGTCCATTCTAAATACTAAAAAGTTGCATCAAAATTACATCTATGTCGAGTTTCATTATGATCTTAGATTAAAACTTGAGTTATTGAGTGCTCAAAAGCCAAACTGTCGAGGTATTAACTGATAATGACGACAGATGTTGACGTCACAATATCACCAGCATATTCATTAAGGCAAGGCAAGGCAAGGCACCTAGCATGAGCTCAGAATTTACCTTGGCTGCTTTTGCTTTCCTTTAGTTTGCCACAGAGTTCTTCAACCAAGTGTTCAATGTCATCATTCTGCAACAGATATCAAAGAAAAAGCATAATAAATTTATAAGTATGGGAGCTATCAATCATAAATGTTGCTCAACTTGATGTTGAATGACATGTGTCAATTATAACACCGACTGCACATTCCATCATGTCGTCATAACCGTGAAATATGTAGCCAGGACAGGGAACTATGTATAGAATGAATGAAACCCCAAGTGAATTCATAGCAGAAATTCTGTTGAGACTCGTTAAAATCGGATTAATTTTGCTCACATCACAGTTTGTCAGTTCATGACAGACCTGCAACACATGGGTCTGTATGCACACACGTAGTTCAACCACAGTTTAGGCTAAACTAGGTTTAAGGGATGAGTTATACTGCTGTCGTTATGCACAAAACCTAACCCTTAAATCACGGATTAACCAAACTGGAGAGCAGAATGTGGCAGAGTGCAGATCTACCAATACTGATTCAGTGTTCAAAATAATACAAATAACAAGGGGTTCATTTTCCGCTCAATGTTAATGGTGGTAAAATATGTCATTTTCAGGGGATCACACAGATACCTTTAACATTGCAGATTTTCAAATGACCCCCGGACCCCTATTAATTCGAACACTGCTGACTAGACTAGTATGTAGCTAATCCAGGGATATTTAAGACAAGTGGTCACATTGCATTCCAAGTTATAATCTAACTAGCTGGGCCTATGAAATGCAGGACCTTTGGTACAGGACCTGAGCTACTAAATTGTTTCCTTATCGACAGCAGCAAGTGATTTGTTGCTTAACCATCGAAGCAGGAATATTTCACCCAGGCTGCAGTACAATGGTTATAAAAATAACACCAACAACAAAAAATATCAATGCTGTTGAATCAGTGTTGATCTAGGTTTGTACATATATGGCAACATGCACCAGGGACCTACCTCATCCGACACGGACAATAGACATTCAACTGCTGCATTTTTCTGTCTCTCTTCCTCGCTGACAGCTTTCTTCTTTCCATCCTTCCTACTGTCCTTGGCCTTCTTGACGTCGACCTTCCTGTCCCAAAACTCCTCCCGGTCGGTGCTGTCGATGTCGGCCACGTCTTGCTGCAGCAGGTTGATGACGTAGCGCGTGTAGATCACAGAGTCGATCCCGCGAACCTCCAGCTGGTGGTCCAGCCAGGTCAGGACTGAGTCCGACAAAGGCATCACTGCCTCGATGGACACCCTGTGTTCGGGGAACTTCATCAAGCCCGTCTTTCCTCTAATACCGAAATTCTTCTCCCTGTGTTGTGGTGCCTCCAGGTACTTTCAAGACTGAGGTGAAGGTACCATCTTGCTGGGTAAACATTGTTAGAAAAGAAGGTCCTAACACTGTCGGGCAGCTTGCCAATCCATGTTCCACTGCATCATGTGCATCTGACTGACGGCAGCTACTTCAGAGGTGCCACTCACAATACTGAGAAACTGCAAAGAGAGAACAGTAATATTACTGTTATTAGTATTTCAGCATATCGATTTGTTGAAAAAGGTGTGACAAACCATACATGCTAAGTGTCTAGGTGTTAGCAGTGGTTTCAATAAGTGCCGGCAACCGGCAAAATTGTCCATCTATTTCAGAGTATTTCCCTAATTTTGCTGTCTACTTTCAATCTTGCTGATACTACTTTGTAGATTAAAGTATGATTTATGCAGGTCTTTTGCCTCTTACGTTTGCTACTATACCACCTACCGATTCTACTGAAACCACTGTGTTAGTAACTTAATATCAATACTAAGATGATTAGAGTGAGGATCTATTTCATCATTAGATGATTAGGTTTACTTTTATGGGAGGAATAAAGTTTCATTCTTCACAGTCTTTGTATACACTGCATATAAATTGTTCAGATTTAAATACACAATTATTTTCAAAGCAGTATGGAATGCAATTAAATTGGCTTCAAAACGAAATGTCTGCCATTCTTTGTTCATGCCCGATTATGTTTATATGACTTGTTCCTTCACCATTTATTATTTTCTAATCTAAAAACTAGTACACCGTCAGCAGAATATAATAAAAATAATTATTACAAAATCGGGTCGGCCCAGGGTTTCTCCGAATGCGCAATACTGCGTCCCATACACAAAAAAATGCAAGTTTGTATACATGAATATTCTGCTACGTGTCCTCCTGGACGCACTTTATTAAAAATAAAATGGACAACTTGAGATTCATTTTATAGTAGTACAAAATTTGTTACATCACTGTCACAGCATAGATTAGAAGGGACTACACTACAATAACATAATAACATCAAATAACAGTCATATACGCTAGTTACTGCTGTTTGCAATCGGCAAATAAAACTATTGCGGCCTTCATCATTTACATACATTTTACTTGCATGCAAAGGGGAGTAACTCTAATTATTCCGAGTGTACATGAAATGCATGACTCCCTTTTTGGTCGAGTACATTTTTAAGTAAGTTTCTATTGAGGCCTTGCATGTGACGTCACTCGTGACAAAACAATGGGAATCTTGACGTCATCAGATTATTTTGTGCTACTCAACATGGCGTTGGCAATGGAAACGATTGTTCCATGCAAGGGAGTCGATACCAGGCCAAAGTTTGCTGTTTCTAGACCACAACGTAAGCTCAGATATATGGATCAACAACTAGACCACATAATTCTAACTTGTCTAAATATTGTGCTCGGGCGAGGGCATTCGTCAACACGTTTTTTTCAACGTTACACGCCATGTCGTCTGCCACCCAGCATGGTGTCGGCATTGAAATGATTGTTCTGTGCAAGGCCTCAATTCCTGAATATTCATAATACTGTATTGTGAAACGTTACTGTACGGCAAATACGTACCCGGTAGATAAAATAATAAAAATTGACAGAAAACATATTTTAATTTATACATCATTCATGGAATTTATCTAGATCTAATTTATAAATCAAAACCTAATTTGTATTAAAAAACAAGGTGAAAATATTTGACAGTCGATGTGGCACTGGATGTTTATTCTGTACTTGTCTCGTAATCATCTTTGATTTCAAATTCTGCTCATACACAAGTTATTTCATACTAGCTGATGAAAAGTTTTCTAACTAGCTGCAACTTCCTCAAACCGCCTTCCTCGTCAATGCTGAGGAGAGGTGAAGGTCACTCTATCTCTGGCCTGATCATGATGCAAGCATTTACCTCAAATCTAGTCAATTCGTTGAACGCGCACCATTCAAATTGTGTAGTTATCAATGCAAAAAGCACATTGTTTCATTACATTTGCTAAATACCTGAAAGATTAGTACAGGAAATGAGTTTAGACCAGCGTTCGCGTGATGCGCAGTCGAGTTAGGCGGACCCGTCTCGCTGTCTGACGGTAGACAGGTCGAGTTTTGTCGTCTGCAACGACACTAGATGATGCAGATAACAAGTTATAGCCATATCTATAAATTAATCACGGCTGTATGGTCTTAAAAACAGAACTATGTTACTTATATGTTGGCAGTTTACCTGAATAAGAGAGCTGGACATGAGTGTCGTCTGAAAAAAGTTCACTTCTGCTTCAGAGTGTTCTGTCAAAATCCAAGCCATGGCTGGTTGTTCTCGCTGTCGGCCTCTAGACCGCACACGCCATGCCGTGCCTGTTTAGATAATTTAACAACAAAAACAATCCATCTTCAGATCTCACTTCTCTAATATACATGAAATCGAAAAATAAGTATGTAAAAGAGACGAAATTTACACAAGTACAAAGCTGAGACAAACTCAGCTGACCTTTGGAATGAAGGTGGAGAATTTTCCGGATATGACGCCGATGCGACAAATAGATCTACATATCTTTCCGTGTATTCATTTCAAACTGCATTAATCAACGTGTTTCCATAACTTATGCTAAGGGAACAATATTTCTCTTGCAAGTAAATTACACTGTTTTATTGTTTGCTGTCTTCTATTGATGTGTAGTAATCGAGCACCTGGTTCCTGTCTGGTGATATGGCAACGGGAACTATTTTCCACAGAGAGAAAAAAACATAAATTTTGTCAGTTTTGACAGGCGCGCGAAGCTCAACCCTACGGTTCGAAAAGATTTGAATATGTTATCAGATTTTTCACTGGGTAATATTACATTGATTAGGTACAAATTATAATAATAAACTTGGTCAGATTAATTCCAGCAGTAAATCTAGAGCAGTAGTGTCGATACAAAGTATGCTCTATGCATAGGCTAATGTTAGTCTAGAGGGCTATTTAAAGGCATAATATCACAGTTGATAAACATGTATAATCGGACAAACGAATTTCGATCTGAGACTAATTACG
>JAVCKZ010110804.1:0-10318 GCA_034780755.1 Lepetodrilus elevatus | reverse complement strand
TATTAATACTACATTTCCACAATATTATTATGAGTGACCATGTCACCTGTCAAAAATGGAAGAAAACCACCATAGATTTAGATATATATAGAGAATCTCCCCCGAGTGTCTTGGAATATCAAATATATCAACACGAGTCGTGAAAGTTATTAAATCCGAGGCATTTTTGTTCTCCATTTTTCCAATTTTTTTGTTCTTCCATTTTTCCAATTTTTTTTTTTCTCCAATTTTCGGGGAAATGGAGTCGGCGGATCCGTGAACCAATTTATAAAAAATAAAAGGCCTTAGGAGATTTTACATTGGGCTGCTACAACGATGCTAATTGATAGTTTTTTCTGCTTTTCCTACAGGATAAGGATTTCCTGAGTTAAAATATCTGATGCCGGACTAGACCAAACCATAGCAGGAACATAGACAGGTGATCCTTCTGCTCTCTCGACCTCTCACCTCAACCTGTGGAAACCTCAGGCCATTGGTGCAGACCTCGTCATGTGACCACACAGCCTCTCTATCGTCCTACTGCCAAGTGCCCCCCGTTTCCTGTCTGGTCTGGTCGGGGCCTCGTCAAGCCTGAAGCACTGGTGTATAAATCAATAGGACAGTGTCTGTTCCTTCCCTCCTTGTAATACTAGGCCTTTTTGAAAGATACGTGCGATGTCAAATTACGGCGAGAGAGAGCGAATCGAGCTACCTGGCTGAGTTTCGCCATGCCGCCATTTTGCTTTCTGTCCAGTGGAGATGTGCTGGCCAGAAGATACGTGCGTTCATGCCGGCTAGAAATTTGGTGAATAAATCAATCTAGCCGCCAGAAGTACCTTCCATATGCCAAACCTAGCCAGCCTGGACAACAGAAACGCCACTCATTTCTGACATGCCCTCCCAACAGCGTTCACTCCCTACACATTCCGTTTATGTATGCTAACCAGGATTTCATGTTCTTGTAATGAAGCAATGCAATTGGATCTATATAACAGATTTTAATGCTTGTTTCATAAAATTGGATGTAAGCACGAGTAGTGCTCGCTGTTTGAAGACAGGAGACGTTTGTGACTTGACAACTACCGGTATAACTAATGTGGACACCCATCTCGATCCCGGAAATGTCCTTTATCCGGTACGACAAGTATAAATGGAAATTTGTTGGGAGTGTTGGTGTTGGTAGAGCATGTCATCTGGTGATGGTTCCTTGAATATTTTGTACGATTACGTAAAATATTTATAAAATATTGACAACGGTCAAGTGGTCATGTGTGCATTATAACGAGGGAAGGAAACGTTTACAGTGATGGAAAGGTGTTTCCTTGAAAGATATGTTGTTACCTGTTTCCATTCTAGATTTTCTATGAATCTGTGTTGTCCTCTATGTTGGCATACTTTGTTATCAAATTTGTTATTTCACTGATGAACAAAGTTTCTACATTTTGTCAAATCATGTATTGTCGATATCGATAACGATAACATGCACATCATAGCCGAGTTTAACCATCAACATCTTGTGGATTGTCTAAGCGAATCCAAATAAATATCGCAGTTTTTGGACGATACAAATTCTGCATTTTGGTGAATGGAATTGTGAAGGAATTAACTCTTTCTTTTTTTTGTGTAAAGTTATGCTATAGTCAAAACCGTGTGCTATTGAGTTTTATAGTGGATAAACATGTGCGCGTTATTTCATTGGTCACAAAGTACGATTAGTGTGTTTAGTTTTTTATTGGGTTAGGAACTATTACATATTCTAGTAGAATTGTGTATCAAGTTTGAATGTGTAAATTGCATGTCAGTTTTGATAATTTAAATTGCGTATCAATTTGGATCATGCAAATTGCATATCAATTTTGATCGTGTAAATTGCGTATAAATTTTGATTGTCTAAATTACAGATCAATTTTGATCGTGTGTGATGGTTTCACTTGTGAAATACAAGCGCTGCATTTACAATAACCATAGTTACCGTATCTAGGAAATCTTTACATTTGAAGTGATGTCAAGTGATTCTGCAAGCATAATAACTTGTAAAGTAAAGCATCTATCATCATCATAGTGCTACTACATACAGTATATTAGGCTAGTAGTATATTCTATGGATATGAAATTATTGGTCAATACATTTTTGAGAAGGATAATTCAACTACTTAAATAGTTTATATTTTGATTCTGTGATAGTTGACATTGTGGATGTTGTGCTAGTTTTCTCATGACTCAAAATGGTTCTTGCTGTAAGAGATTCACTGTTATTTTCACAGCATAACCTGTGCTATATGTTGATTTGTTTTCTATTAAATATTGATGTGAAACTCAAGAAACATGAGAAAGTTTTTGTTTTGGTATTTCCATTTTATAGTAATATACCATAGGATATCTTATTTCCGAGAAATAGACATAAGATACTAAAAATAGATGTTCCTGAAATTGAAATGTGACTATTTGTTTTTACGAGTTCATTTCATGCCTATTTGTTATACTTTTCAAACACGTTATAGTAGACTTGTATATGAAATGGATACTAGATAACACTTTGTCCATTTGGGTACAAACCCATTTTGATAGTTATGTATTTAAACTGGAAGAGATATATTATATATATAAATATATATTCTATGTATATGTGATAACATTTTGAGATGTGGTACATATTGCTGTTTTGTATCTTTGACAGCAAATATAGATTCCATTTCTATACGATTTACTAGTACTCTGTGCTGTGAATTACTACCATATCGATCTTTGTAATGTTTTGTGTATCATGTTGATCACAGTCTGTCCCAATCTATCTAAAGTTGCCTTTCTTTGTAAGTGTTCTATTAGTGGTAATGTAAATTGCATTACCAAATATATCTGAATCAGAAAAAGAACAACATTTGTATATTTTGTGAATATCGTGACTGTAGATTTGGATAAGAGATTGTTATAGGTGTCCATGGATGGTGACAACATATAAGCGCTTGAATGAATTGTCTGCTCGGAATTGTTCTAGGGAATGTTGATTCTGTCTTTGACTTAAAACTGACTTCAGAGAATGTTACTGAACAGGGTGAATAACTAGCCATCCTCGATATACAAGCTCTGTGACTATGGTACTCTTTCATACACTACAGCTATTAACCATGGCAATATCCTTATTTGGAAGTCTGTTTCGAGTAGAGTACCATGATGTATATTCCAAAAATGTTGACCATCTCGACATGCCAACAAAACTAAGAAGAGCTACAATTGGCTGAATCTTTTAAGAGGACATCCCGATTGGCTCAATTCTTTAATTTTATTCATCCTGACCTTCTGAGGCCTTGGGTGTGGGTTGTCAAGATATTGAAGATCTTGCAAGACTAAACAATTTATTAAAATTCACAGCAGTTCCTTCAAGTGCATATTGGTTTCAATTCCATGTTTCTGCATCAGTCATTATTTATATATATTAGTTGACGTCTCCATTCAGTGAGGTGTTACTAAAATGATGTTTGTCGACCACCTTTTTCATCTTTTCTACTACTGTGTCACCCAATCAGGCGAGTCAGATCTGTGCTACTATTGTGAAGTTAGTCCGTGGTAGAACTTGTTATTGTCTGCCCTTGTCATTTGAGTAGAGGGTAGAGTTGTCTCCCCCTTAATTGCATAAAATTGGATCCTACATTTCATTAGAAAGAATGTTTGTTGAAAATGCTGAAAAGATTTGATTTTCCAATAAACTCTGGGTATATATATTATTTGTCATTTCCCTTAATCATTTAATAATTTCATCAAAGTTATTAATATAATTGCATTTGTTATTGCATGTGATGAACAGTGAACAATTGTTGTTCAGTTTTGTTTGGGGTTCACGGAAACCCACTTGTTAGATATTGTCGTAGCTTCATGCGGTTGCACTTTAGATGGTATTGAAAATGTGTATCAAGCTGCCCTTGCCCAATGCACCCAGTCTTATGATTATTGCCTTGAATCTTTTCGTCTACACTCTAGCAACTAATCTCCAAAGGACTAAGTGATAAAAAGAATTATGGATCGATAGTTGTATTTACTAGGTAAATAGATACGATTGTACGTCAGTCAGTGCTGTAGATGCTCAAAAGTGCTATGTAGAATCACAATCCATGTACTCATGTTATATTCACGTCCACATATTGGTACATAAATATTATTATTATTATTATTATTATTAATTTGGATTGGATGCAGTCATACATTCTTTCTGCAAGCTCAACTGACAAGTTGAAAATTGTCATATCGTGCATCTGTTAATAATTCCACTGTATCATATTTCGAAAAAGGATTTTTTTTTTTTTTAATTGCCACAAGTCACTGGATTTTGTTAATGTTTGATTTACTACCACAGGGGTCAGTGTCTATTAGTTCAAGTGAAACATCAGTCTTTCGATGGATCAAAGTACCAACGTTTTACTAGTTGGAACTATATACTGGTATGCTGTATTTATAACTAGGTATCTATATATGCTCTGGAATCGACAACATAGTTCTTGATCGCAGGTCTTGCTGTATGCATCATCGAAGTCCAGTGTCTTGTTTCAAATATGTGAATAATTACATTATTAATTAGATGCTTTTTTCCACAATGTATACACAATGTTTGTGTCCATTTCTCTCCGTGATGATATTAATTAAATCTTGCATGAATTATCTCCCTTACCATTCCATTGTGTATTTCTCTTGAACAAGCGTAATGTTGAGAAGTCTCTTCTGTTGCAATATTGAATATTATAAATACATGCGTATATATTCAATATTTCCGGTCAACGTTTCCTCGGGAATGAGATCTAATAATGAAATTAACGGTCATTTTGACTTGAGGCACCCATGCAGCATGTTATGTCCCAGCCTAAGGTATGCTTATTATTAATACAAAAGAAATTTATTTTCGAGGTGTTCATTTAGCTTGTCTCATATTAGGGAGTCTCATTTCTTGTCCCGGTAGTCTTGTGTCCCGGTCATATCCCCAAAACTGACAATGTTGTTGCAATTTTTTAGTATTTTTTTTCTCTCTCCTGCAAGTTATTTCACACAAGGAGGCTGGTCCTTCAATTATTAGAAAAATCCACGATTATAGTTTGGCACCCAGGAATCAGTTCAAACTGTAAATATTATCCATTATTCCCCATCCACCTTGAAATCTAGAGTAAGGAACACGTATTGTAACATGGTACCGATAGCTTTCGTGTGGGATAATTAGATTCAACTGCCTCGGTGTATAGCCACAGTAAATGGCTGAAAGATTGCTGCTAGTGGTGGCATTAAAACAAAGCGATTTCTTCTTGATGTAGTATATTGCTTTAACTTTAGGGTGCTACAATAATGTTGGGGATTGCAAGATGCAGTCGATTGCACGGCTTAAAGCTAATGCCCTTGTGTTCACTTCATCGTCTCATCACTTAAATTCCAAATAATTAAATACATGCATAACAGCAAAGATATTGGAAATGGTACAAAGACATATCATGGATGAACAATTATGAAAGGTTTGTTATTATCAGTAATATACAGGTCCTAGATTTGCCCATAATAACTTGCATTACTTTTCAAAATGAAGTATTTGCATTTTTAAGTAAATTGGAACTGATACTGGGAAGTATTAAAAAAAAAGAAATCATATTTTTTTTCTTTTTCTATTGACAGGCTGCAGATTATGTTAAAGTATATAAAAAAAGTTTAGTTTCTGAAAGTTATGTATATGTACACTACTTGTTGAGACGTTATTTTTGGGGTCGTTGGGCACGCTCCACAGAGCAAGCGTAGTGCTACGAGAGTGGTAACTTGTTATACATGCATGGCGAGTTGGAACTCGAGTAGCGCGATATTCATTCTGTGGAACGTGGTCCAGGTCGCCCAGATTCTACAAGGTATTGTCCTGGCATAAACATTGTTGCTGTATTCATAGTTGGCCTTGTATTGCTGCCAAATAAAACTTCACATACCAATTTATTGAGTTTTGTTGTGGATGTGCAGACATGGGCATACGGTACCAAGTGTACTGGTAGCCTTTCTACGATTCATTACTGTGCGTATTCGTTTCAGATACTCTGCCAACCCTAGGCTGACGAAATTGGCCAATGACCAAACACTCATGATGATAAGAGTACCTTCATTGGCTAATTTCATCATGCGACTAGGGCAGGTCGAGTGTTGAATCGAATACGTTCATAGATACAAATAGACCTCGCATAGAACGTCTGTTATACGCATACATGTATATCGTAATTAGCATTAGACAGAACCGGAACATCCAGATTCAGTACATTATAGGTGCAGGCCTAAATTTAGCGACTAATTTGGGAGCCATGGCGATTGGCGACCTAATTTTGCATTTGGCTACCAATATTTCACATATTTTAAGTGTTTCTGGATATGCAGGAGCCAAATTGCTCCTTGGAAATAATTGTAACTTTGAGGCCTGAGGTGAGTGTCTGGTTTATGCAAGGCCATTATATGCAAGGTCTATTAATTATGTTCTTGAAGGATCGATATGCTCTTCAGTAGTGGCACCATTAGCTGGACAGGTTTTCACCAGTCTGTGCTGTTTTGTGGAAGTGGCACGAAAATGACTGATAATCCAGTGATGAATTAAAACCAGGCATGGCAGCAGACAGTTGTCATTGCAGCGGGAAAGCAGGGAGCCGCTACTTTCTATCTGTACTTTCTGTCCGACGCATGCGCAGTTACCAAGGATCAACACCGCACAGTGTAACTGCGCATTCGTCAGACAGAAAGTACAGACAGAACAGCTAGAAAGAAGCATCCCCCTGGTTGCAAGCCACATCCAGGGGGGAAAAAATGGCAGATTTCCGTGGAAAATTGCCACACCTGTAAAACAGTTTAGTAAAACTTGTCGTGAATTTCCAAGATTGTATTGATAATAATGTCAGTTTGATCATCTGATCAGGATTCATACACACGCTTTCAATGGTAATAATGTCGTCAGTTATAAACATGATAAAATAAAATGAGTTTACTTGGTTGAAAATGTCGCTGATTTCAGAAGTTCATGAACATGATGAACATAATGTACCAACATAGATCTACTGGATCTAAACACAATTAGATCCTTAGCTCACATGAGCTGACATTTTATAATGTATTATAGCCCACATATATTCACCTCATTCAATTCAAAACTAATGAATTTGATAAATACCATGCATATTTCAGGACATTGACCACTATATGTCAGTAAATGCAAAATGAAACAATTGTTTCAGTAAACTATTTTGACTTGAAACTACTGAATAAAAGTCTTGCATTCACACAGTAGGCAGTTCAACTTCCCCCCATCTACATCAGGGTTTCACAATATCCATAAGAAAGCACAAAACTCTGGTCACACTATAAAAATAGTAAAACAAGTAAATAATATTAAAAATGAACCTCTCTTCAGTCTAGTCATGAAATCAGTTGTTGACACAGGAAATATGAAGACCTCCACACAGTATTTAGTAGAACAAACTACAGTCTGTTCATTCAGTTTTGTGGACATCATGAGATGGTGCGACAGTAGGATCTCGTGGAGACTCTGCCTGAGCTGGAGACATCCTGGAATCCTTTGCTGCAGGAGGTGTGGAGGCGGATTCCGCCGTGGAATCTCCGCTGGACGGATACGGAGCTCTGAGCGGTGTACCAGTTGAGCTCATAGGTGCTGGTCTGGGGCTTCCCGAAGGACCCATACCACCCGGTCTTGGACTTCCTGTCATGCCACACAGTCTGGGACTTCCTGTCGTGCCCATTGGGCCTGGTCTCGGACTTCCTGTTGCACTCATTGGTCCAGGCCTAGGACTTCCCGTTGCACTCATAGACCTAGGACTTCCTGTTGTGCCACCTGGTCTAGGACTCCCGGTCATGCCACCCGATCTAGGACTTCCTGTCATGCCCACTGGTCCAGGCCTAGGACTTCCTGTCATGTTAATGCCACCCGGTCTTGGACTTCCTGTCATGCCCATAGTACCTGGTCTAGGATTTCCTGTTGCACTCATTGGTCCAGGCCTAGGACTTCCTGCCATGCCCAGTCTGAATCTGCCTGGACTTGCACGAGGGGACCTCCCCATTCCACGCCTGGCTTCCTTCATGGCCGCCTTCTCGTTTTGTTGGTGGCGGATCTTGTTCAAAACATTATCCATACTAGCCACTTTCTTCTGACTTCGGGGAGTGCCTTTGCTACCTACAAGCAATACGTATTTGAGATTTAATAGAGCTTTCTAGAGCACCTCTGCAATCAATTATTTATTTTATTTTTTAAATTTTGGAATTGGGCTTTTGAGCCACTTTCAAGATTCTTTCACGTAAATCATGGCTTATCGGTTTAGGGAAAGAGGAAACCCACAACATCTGTATTACTGAATGTTGCAGTAAACCTGCGAGCACTGGCTGGTACTGACAGACCACGGATGATGGCTGCATTGCCACAGTACAGACAGCACATCCTATCAATATTGCGTTGGAAAGGTAGTCTACATCAAGAAAGAACATGCAAGACAAATATTTACATAGATTTTTACCGATCTTCGCGTCACTATTTACCTGGAGTGCGGCGAGGAGTTATTTTCGTGGACGTGTCCATTCCTAGGTCGTCAAAATCAAACATACTGACCTCTGGTGCCCTAATAAACAAAAACAATGAACATGACATGACACCGCTTCGTTCCAATATATTTAAAAAAATTACTGATCCTAAATATGATTGAGAAAGCCATATTAGAATTGATTCAACTGAATCAGACATGGCAACTTTCTGCTGATTTATTTGCCTACTGAATGCTAAATGTATTAAAGGCATAATATCACAGATATTTATGGTTGTTTTGGACTAGTTCTTAGCTACAACTGCAAAATACATTCACTTTACATATATAAAATCATGTTTGTACCTTTCCACCGCTGATAGACATGAATATGGTTGTGTTGTTATTTTCTTAATTATGTACATGCAAGGGGACATAACTCAGTGGTACGACTTAAACATATAATTATGCACACGCCCCCCCCTTGAATCCACCCCTGCAATTAATCTCAGATCGAAATTCGTTTGTCCATTATCCCGGTCTATCAACTGTGATTTTATGCCTTTAAACAAAATATAATATATTATTTTTTTAAATCTACATTCTTTTTTAATGTCATAGGACAGTGCAAATATTATTTCTAAAATCTTAATTATTATAAAATAATACATAATTTGAATTTGTGTCATATATAATACTAGTAGTTCATTCAGGAGTATTTATCTCACCTTCTTCTGGTGTGAGCAACCAGCTGTAGAGGAATCCCGCTGCTATGGAGAAGGAGAGGACGATGCCTCGCTGTTTGCTGATGGTGGAGTTGATCTGCTCGATGGTGCTGGGAGAGAGGTCCATAGGTGTGCCGTTGAAGAGACCCGCAGACCCGGCCTGCCTCTCCAGCAGGAGGTCGATGAAGGCCCTTGTGCAGGCCCTCTCGGCCACGGCAAGAGCCTCTTCCTGACGACCTAGGTCAACTAGGACTCTCTGGTGTGGGAGAAACAAAAGTCAATATAGGCAAGAGTTCATTTTGATATTTGACTATTTTTATTTGTGATTAAATCAAGAAAATATTATGGATTTTTGTTGAGATTACATCCTTACAATAGCAAAAGCAAAAGTAGCTTTGTTTGCTATTGTTTTTAAATGGGGTTTAGTAGAGGCACTTTCAAGATTCTTTCACTTATATCATTGCTTGTCAGCTTAGGGCAAGAGAACATGCAATATTCGCAGCAATGACTGTTGCAGTAAACCTCCAAGCACCAGCTGGTAGCTACAGACTAGACTAATAATATAAGGAGCCAATGTAGCTAATACAAGTGTAATCATCAAAGACTCCAGTATGTCGCCATTACCTGTAGAGACTGGTAGCAGGCGGTCTGGAGGTCAAAGAGGGACAGCTTGTAGTCACTGCCGCACTGCGACTCTCTCCGGATCATCTCGAACAGGTCGGCGGCTCGGTACAGCTGACCTTGACACTCCTCCAGCAGTCCCGCCCCCCACAGCGACAGTCCCAGGCGGTGCCGGATCTTGGCCTCGTCCTCGCGGCGACTCAGCTGCTCAGCGATCTGCAGACCCTGCTCCAGGTACTGGACGGCCTTCTCGTGCTGACCCAGAGAGTGATGGACTCGACCTGTGAATACGACAGTCACAGCGTACAAGTATTTGCTTCAGATCTTTTGACATGGACTATTAATCCTCTCCCTGCTTGATTAGACACAGGAACTGGGGTGTTGGCTATTCAGCTGCCCATTGCACGACTCTCTTGTAGTGCTACAATAGTTGTAACTGGGCTCCCGCCACAATAGAAAGCGTTGACGTTACAATAG
>JAVCKZ010110792.1:0-23257 GCA_034780755.1 Lepetodrilus elevatus | reverse complement strand
AGTATCAATTTACTACTCGAGTAGTACATGTACCCGACCCGTACTCGAGTACCCGGGTACCCGTTTCAGCCCTAGTACCGGGTATATTTAAGTTAGCAATTGGTTAAGTAGTACAAAATAACAAATTGTAGCTTGTTTTTCACTTTCTTTTCATAAAGTATATACCAAGATTTGTTCTTTATTTTTTTTGTGATTAGAGCTGCTTTTAAGAATTTCATCCCAAGACAATCTACTAATTATATCACCTATCAATGCATTTCCTGACAAATTATAATTAAAAGGGGAAATTTTGACATTAAGAACATCAGAGAATCTATTCTTTCGTGTGAATGATATATCACTGTCAACATTCATGTACCTGTTAAAAACAACTGAAGAAATAACAAGAAAGAAAACTAATCTATGCTTTCCAGACGATGTATTATTTTTCTAAAAAAAATAAAATGTGTTACAATTTCAACCTGTATCGGCAAATTGAATTTACGTATGGCGGATAATGACTTTAACAGACATGAAAACTAAACACATGTTTGATCTGGGAATATCTCTGAGACTACAGGCTGTAAGGAAAGTAGCTGGGCCAGATTGACAGGGAAATGTACAGGGTAGACTACAGTTAGCAATTGCTTACAAGTGGGTCTTTGTTGTGTGGCTTGTGCTAATACTGTTATCAGCTGGAGAGAACAGATCATACCTGTCACGCTTTTTACACCAATTTTCCTTAGCAAGGCTTGTGGGAATTTAGTTTACCATAGTTCGGTTGGTCTTGTTTAACTCTTCAACTGCCTTTTGGCATTCAACTTTAAAAACATACAATCATGGTTTGTTGACGAAAATAATATATTGAAAATATTGAAAACTAGTCGGCATGTAGAAAATGTAGCTTGGTGCCCAATATACTTCTGTAGACAAATCAAATGTACATACTTTCAGATAACCATGAGATATGTCAACAAACCTTGATTGTCAATTTTGTCGTATATATATATATATATATATATAAGTTCCTCGTAAAATCAAAAAGTGTTTTGTTTCATTTATCAGTTTTGCAATAATGTTTACACACACAGGATTTTGTTTCTTGTCAGTACTGATGTTTGGAGTTACATGCGGATATGTGTGCAATGTGCTTCTAAAAATTGGCAGTCAATTTGATCATGTTGACTTCTTACGACATTTACCTGGTTGTCTCAACTCTTTTACCATTTGAAATGCAGTAGACCTCAGATAAACTGGACACTCGCCTATAACGGACTGAATCTGAAGTCCTGGTCCCGTTTAACGCTAATTACGGCATATGCGTTTAACGGACTTCGCATATAACGGACAAAAATAGCCGGCCCCAATGAGTACCGGTATGTTATATGCGAGGTCTACTGTACATTGTTTTATTATGATAGGTCTATGGAACCTGTTGTTTTCTAGAATTGTCATAATTATTAACCATCTCCCACCAGAGATCCCCTAAAGTACGATGCCTGTGCCTAATCCGTCAGTGAGAGAGTTAAATCAATGATTACGTTCCTTGTTATTTAGCCATTATTTACTACTTTTGTTATTTGACATCTTTATTCCGTTCTTTGCAGTCCTTCCTTTAGCTAACAGTGGTACATGACTAAGTCACAGTAAGTGGGTGTTAATTTTCAATATCTAGAAAAGATACAACATTCAACGTGATGTAATTATGACACTGGCAGTTTTACTGCTGTTATCTTGTATGTGTTGGCATTTAGATGTTCAAGTTGAAGCACATTTAGATATGTCAGGGTGCCAATGATTATAAGCATTACAGAACCAGAATATAAGTTGGCAAGACTTGTATTAATCTGCTATAAGCTGCTATCATTGGTGTTGGGAAAATTAGGCTGATTTCAACTTATATAATGAATTGATTATGATAGGAGTTTTGAATAACAGGGATAGAACTAGACACTCACCAGCAGTCATCAATTTCTCCTAATGTTAAAGGTATCCTACAGGCTAGTCGAAATTTCATGTTCTGTTTATATAATTATTCGTGCGAGTACGTTTTTAAGTTTAGTTCCATCCCTGGAATAATATAGAATATGTTTTGAAGCAATGTTTTTCAAGTGACACGATTTGTCAGACCTGAGTTGCACAAGGGGTTAAGCATATTATCATGGAAATACACCATATCTGAGTACAGCTACTGTAGTCTCCGCCCTCAACCATATGCCCATTGCCCGCCAGGAGCGGTGTGATCTGCAGGAACCGGCAGGTGATGTCACTGGCATTGTTAGTTCCATGACCAGGGAGGTCTTTCTGCCCACGGCTGTGATGATTACGCAAGTTCCCAGCTGGTCTGCGTGTGTGTGTATATCTGTATATGTATTTACGTATGTGTGACTTGGCACAGTGACCCACATCTGATAGAAGGAAGTACACAGAGTGTGCTTATATATACTGGCGTACATGAGCCTGCCACAGGCTTAACATTAACCCTCCCGAAGCCAGGGACTCCTGTGCTGGGATGGTCCCGAAGCTAGAATGTTGGAAATTGATATCCTAGTATTAGTGGTAATGTGTGACTTTGTGTCAACGTAGATCAGTGTGTCCCTTAATAGGCATACAACTGGTGGATTTTTATCTCTGGTTACATACCAAGGTGTATGGATCATGCTTAGGGTTGATTATGTTACATACCCCATAGTCATTTTATGTTTCTGTGAAATATGCCACACCCTTTTTATCTTTTTTTAATTTGTATACTTTTGAATCTTGTCATGTAATGATGAAATATTCCTGCTGTGATGTAAAACAATAATTCACTCACTTAGGGTTGTATGATAACGATTGGATATTATTGCGATATTATTAATTTCATGATCATGTCGAAAAAGTTATTCCTGAATGCTGTTCCTAATTTCTTTTTCAATTGGTATAATTAATTACTACGGTATGGCAAAGTTGGTATGAATGCTGGAACAGTAAGCGTACACTCAATGCTATCGTATTTTGATATGCACAGTCTGTGGCCAACACACTACTGACACAGATATATAATTTATTACACAATACTGATATGTCACAGAGCTCCAGATAAAATTTGTGACCTGGGAGTATGGTAGTATTGGTACTCCCTGATTTTGATTTAGGGAGTATTTTCAAATATTGCGATACTGGTACTCCCAGAAATGAATTTAGTGAGTATTATGTGAAGTTTAATAACAGTTGTAGGTTAATTTTAAAATCGGACATTTGATTCTGGCCGGATGTGGCCAAAATCGAATGTCCGATCAAGATATTCATAGATAAACATACCTAAGCCCTTATCTGGGCTACTGATGTCATATTTATTCTGTTCTATAATTATATAGTACCCATGGTGATTTATGCAATACCGGTATAGCAGTATAGTCTATATAAATAGAAGTGTCTGTGTTATGACCATATATCACGTCTATTGGACTTTTCATTATCTGTGTGTGTGTTGGAAAGGGGGTATACAGTATTCATGAATAATGAAAGCAAATTTTAATTGCGGTTGCGTAATTTTTTAGGGTGGTATTTGACCACTAGCATTGCCTGGTAATTTTGCACGAGAGGGCAATATTCGTGAAAATATAACGGACTTAAATTTGACTAATTACTCTCGGCAGTGTTATAATTTTAACATGCCGGACTCAAAGCCAGTTGGCGGCGCCGTGACTTTTCCTTAACGCAGGCAGACATAATTCCCAACATCATCGCCATGGGCTTCCCAGCTGAGAGTCTGGAGGGCGTGTACAGAAACAACATGGACGACGTGGTCAAGTAAGTGTCTATTGTATACTGTAGGGTTAAACATGCCGGGCGATATCGCAGTTAGCATTGGCTCTGGGCGATATCATTTGTATAGGCCAGGTATTGTGTGCAGCTCATAGGCTGACATTTATGTAACGGTCGTCTCAGATGGTATTATAGAAACATGATTTGTTTAAGATCCTCCTGATTAGTATTTATTTATGTGAAAGTAGACGCTGAAAAGCTAGACTTGCCGGAGAGATATCGAACAGGAATATTTTAGTCAAGTTGCGGTCTGTCGAGATCTATGCTATCATCAGCTCCATAAAGTAATAAAGTTGTACTTTGGCTATATAGTTAATAGTACATGTAGTGGTACAAAAGCAAATATTTAAAAACAGTTAAATGTTATTTTATTAGACTGATGAATTCCATACTGAAGATGCTTTAACATTATAGCGGTCAATTTAAGAAGAAAACAAAATATATATATAATTCATTCTATGGACTATTTGACATATGCAAGACCAATATAAAGATTATTAATTTTTGTTGTTGATAAAATACTTGTATTCTGGACAGCAAGTTCAATTAAACAATATGAATGTTAATAAAACAGTTGGTTGCTTGACAATTTATATGATATTGTTTAATTTTGCAGTGACAAAATAATCATTAGTAATATCCAGGCTACACGTAAAGGTTTTCATATGGACGTGCATAATCTGGCTAGGTTCTGGCTAGGTTCTGGCTAGCTTCTGACAATGGCTATGTTAGTAACAGTGAGTGAACATGTGGCCATGCTAGAGTGGTCTGGTATAGAAATGAGGAAATAAACCAATTAAGCTGATAAATACTAGTAGAATGTTTTTCTGTTGTACCAATGTCTTTCCTGTACCTATGTCCATTCACTTTTTCAACTTGTTTATTTTGATTATTATATAATATTGTACGTATTAATAAATACATAATGTATATACACAGTATATACTAATGTATATACACGGTATATACATGTATATGAATTTAAGAAGATTGCAAATCAACTTAGTTTTGTTTTAGGCGCTATATGATTATATCATCTGAAGATGGCACTTGAAGATGTCCTTCCTGTAACAGTAACAGGAAGGACATTATCTTCTGTTATGATCTTGCTACTTGTAGTCTGTAGTCATAGACGCTTAATGAACATTAGATCAAGTATTGGGATAATATGTTAGCAAATAGACACAATTTATGGGGAAAGACAGTCTTTGTTGTTGATACAGAATAGATATTTATCTTCTAGAATCATATAATGGTACACACACAACATATTTTAACTTAAATGAATAGCAATCCGACATGTTTTTCTTAACATTGACGTTCCATTTACTGAATATTTTAAGGTGCAATTTTAATTGTCGTCACATCCAAATGTAAAATAATAAAAACGTATCATTTTATGTGATTTGTATGTCTTTTTCCAAACACCAAATATACTTTAATTTTATTCCAAATCGGCACAGCTATAATTGTAATCCATACAATTTAGGGGTGTGAGATGTGGGTTGGGGGTCACGGTGTCTTAATGATATACCAGTTTCAAATGTAAAGAGGTATGTAGGGGCTTTATTTAGAGCCTTTCCAGAGCTAGTCACATTACTGGCAAATTAGTGGCAATAGGGGCAGCTATGTGGGAGGCTGTGCAATTTACATCATCATATCTGCCGTCCATGCACCAGATGAAAGAGAAAATCCATTTTCTCAGTATAATTATCAGGCAGCAGAAATATACTCGAGCTTTCACTGTCTTTAAGTGATGACAATTTTGTTTAGCTATTATCGTCTGGTGAGATATTTATGTGGAACTTGGGCCATATTTATAATGCTCAATTGATTCCTATGCAGACTGTAGTGTCTATTCATGGATCGCTCTGGCCTACTGACATTTACAGTGAACAATGACCGGGCCACTGCAGTATTTTAGTCTTCACTCGCATCGGAAATACTCACCACTGTCAATGGAACTGTGTTAGCCAAGTGCTGCCATGGATGAACAGAACTCGGTGGAATTCCGTTAAGGTTATCAGTGGGCAGTATTCAGCCTGAGGCAAGAAATCTGCAGAGTTGACCCTTTCTTCACACAAATAACCCCTAAAATGGGGTATTATCATATCAGGTATCAAATGGCATGATACCCTTATGATATGGTCGAAATATTTACTAGAGAAATATAAAATTATACAACTTTTACAAGACAAATAGTATTATACATGCTATGTCATTTATTATCCATGTTTATTTTGACTGGCCAATTTTCAAGTATAGTGATAACATGGTAAAATGCAACTTTAAAATGATTATGATAACTTTAAGTGTACACTGTGATATTAGTAGTTTGATCGTACAAGTAGACGTACTTCAGATAACAGCTTACCATAGCGAGTGCAAATCTAGTCTAATGTTATTTCTGGTGACAGGTGAAATACGTCATGATCGTGACGTTTGTTTGTGACAATGGATTGTTTGTGACATGACAGTGGATTGTTTGTGACGTGACAGTGGATTGTTTGTGACATGACAGTGGATTGTTTGTGACAGTGGATTGTTTGTGATGTGACAGTGTATTGTTTGTGACATGACAGTGGATTGTTTGTGATGTGACAGTGGATTGTTTGTTTGTGACAGTGGATTGTTTGTTTGTGACAGTGGATTATTTGTGATGTGACAGTGGATTGTTTGTGACGTGACAGTGGATTGTTTGTGACGTGACAGTGGATTGTTTGTGACGTGACAGTGGATTGTTTGTGACATGACAGTGGATTTTTGCACATTTAGATTATTGACCAGTTTATGTCACCGGATATTGCGTCTACTTGCAGCTCCTATTAGATACAACTGATATAACATAAGTGTGTGTAAATAGGATGACTAACACTAAAATAGTAAAATGGTGTTCGATGATTTTAGAAATATATGGAGAAATTAGACAGCAATATTAGGGAAATATATGGAGAAATTAGACAGCAATATTAGGTAAATATATGGAGAAATTATACCGCAATATTAGGGAAATATATGGAGAAATTAGACAGCAATATTAGGGAAATATATGGAGAAATTAGACAGCAATATTAGGGAAATATACGGAGAAATTTGGCGGTTGCGTGCACCTATTTAAACCACTGATTTATTTACCTAAAAGTTTCATCAATAAACGTGGCATCAATAGTATGAGGGTCTGTTCCACAATTCCAAGTGGCTCAGGAATCTCGTCACACGGATTTTTATGTCACAATTACATGTGTACGGATTAATTAGGAAATAAAGATGTTTCTAGGTCATTAAAAACAAAATCTGAATACAAAATTGTGCATATCAGGGAAAGATATTTGCGTTAGAATATAGTACCGTACCTCTTGCAAAGATGATCTTGCCACTTACCGGTATGCAATAAATTAATCAACAATGACCATGTTTCAGATTCCTAGAGGAGAAGCACAAGGACAAGTACAAAGTGTACAACCTGTAAGTACAAGTCTGTGTGGATCTATCATCGCAAATGGGTGAAAGATTCCCGCAGCGACGTTAAACTCCATATTCACTCACTCACTGTGTGGATCTTTCTTTTGACATGAAAGGACCATAATTACCATATTAAATTTGAACAGGAGTAAATTAAAAAAAAGATTATGTTCGGATAATTAGAAAATTAATATTTGAACAAATTGTTCATGTAGTGTTTGTATTACACAAGGCTACATGATGTCATGGTCACACTTATCCCCATCCTTTAAAAAGTAGTTCTACCTTTATTGCACTACTGTTATTACACTCAAATTCTTCCACTCTGAGGACTATTTTATGCGATGAATCCATGTACCACTGGTATGTTGAAGTATAGACCAGGGTATTGTTGCGTTCGGAACTTTACTTCTCAATAACATCCATTGTTGTTCGTTGTCCCAGGTGTTGTCCAGATGAGAGGCGTTACGACACGTCCAAATTCCATCAACGGGTCGCGAGTTACCCGTTTGAGGACCACAATCCACCTCGACTAGAGCTGATTAAACCATTCTGTGATGACCTGGACGAGTGGTTGATGAAAGACAGAGAAAACATTGCAGCCATTCACTGTAAAGCAGGCAAGGTAAGCACGTGTACACTGATACTCGCCGATATGGATACAACTTTTGTGAAAACCTTGATATGTAAGTCTCATTTTTCTAAAATATTTTTTATTTTCAATCACATACAACCGTCACATTTATCTCCATTCAGGGTTGAAACTGACATGTTATCTTGATGCAGATTTAAGACTGACATACAATTTTATTAATCTTCATGCAGGGTCGGACTGGTGTGATGATATGCGCTTACATGCTTCATCGAAAACGCTTTTCTAATGCTGACGAAGCGTTGGTATACTATGGTAAAACTCGAACCAGGGATTTGAAGGTAAGTTTCTAATATTCTTGTAAAATGCTTGTTGTTATGTAACTAGTTGAATAATTATAATATTTGACATCTCTAAATAACATTATTACTTGCAATATTCTGTATAATCATTAGTATTCTCCCCAGGGAGTTAGAGATGATGAAATGAGTGCACATTGATCCATTGACTGGGGTAATAATATAATGCTATGAGCATGATTCAGAGTGTAGATTAGCCACAATATAAATGTTCACATTATTATTAATTTTCATTGGTTCCCGATCACCCTATAACCGTCATAACTTCCTGCCCGTTGCTAGGGAGTGACCATCCCCAGTCAGCGGCGCTATGTGCGTTACTACGGTGAGCTGTTGAAGAACAAACAGGAATACAAGCCTGTGACGTTGCTATTGAGACGCATCTCCTTTGAAACCATCCCCATGATCACCATCGGTTCTAGTTGTGAGTATTGCCATCTCGTCTCACGTCCTAACTGGGTCTGTGTTTCACGAAAGTATCGTACTGTAGTCTGGTCGTAAATCAGGGCATGCACCATGCTATTTCAATAGCAGGATATGCCGTCAGTTTGAATAAAATGTGAACGCTTTCAGTGTCATGTATTCAATTATTATACATAGAATAGACAATCCCAGTAGAATCTGAGCAGAAATGATGTAGAAATCTATTTTTATTTTTTTTTCAAATTAGCAGTAACTTGATTGAAAGTGCTACCTCGTTGCTGTAAACAAATAAATATACATATTCCTATGCAAATAAATATATTGTCAACTGTAAAACAAAATAAATATTTGCATTTCCAGTGAATAATTTTGGCATTATTATTTGAAAATTTACCACAAATGTTGTAAAATGATATTTCTTTAATTTTTAAAATACGGTACCGGTTTTACTTCACTCCATTTTATTTTGTAACATGAATTTTTATTGTTAGGGCCATCGAATGGCTGTGTAGTAATGGGAACCAACCATTTATGTACAAGCGCATATCGCCAGGCCAAGTTGCCGCTAAGTATTTGCTAAATATTGACTTTTAGACATTGACTATCATTTTATATACCGGTAATATCCAAGAAATATTTGTGTCAGATCATTCCAATTTTCTCCTCTGTCTGCCTGTGATTATTGCATTAATGAAAACTGTTTTCTTTCATTTTCAGCAATATTTTATGAAGTTTTTCAACTAAAAGTTAGGGTCTACACATCCGACAACTTTGATGGTTTCAAGAAAAAGGATCAGTTCTTCAGCATGCCTGTGAAAACACCCGTCCCCCTGTGTGGCGACATCAAAATAGAGTTCTTCAGTAAAACTAAATTTGGAAAGAGGGTAGGTTACTGTTCTACTCAGCAGGCAAACAGTGTGCTTTCATGCAGCTCTCGTATCCAGAAGGCGACTGTAGGGCTTGTAGCGATTGGCTAACAAGATAGAAGCGAGAGTGTTGTTATCTCTCAGTGGGTTTGAAAACTTTATGAAAATTGAAATCGGAGCAGTATTTGAATAAACTGCAATTAAAATTGAACATAACTGCAATTAAAATACAATGAAATGAGATGCTTTGTGTATAAACACTCTCTTTAAATATACAATTGCGCAGTACTTTGAATTGAGGTGCGTATAGGAAAATGTCCTCTTGCATTCAGATAATATCATTTCTCGTGCTAATTTGGGTGTGCAACATTCCTAAACATATACTAGGACATTTTATTTTTACTATTTCAGGAGAAGATGTTCCATTTTTGGTTCAACACGTTCTTCATCAAGGACCGAGAACAAGTGGAGCATCAGAACGGAGCCAGTCGGAACAGTCTGGGCGCGGAGCTGGGAATCGAGAGTAGTCAGGACTTCCTCACTCTCACATTGCCCAAGACTGAGCTGGAGAGAGCCAACAAAGACAAGTCACACAAGTGTTTTAGTCCAAACTTCAAGGTAAACCGTGCTCACAGTAATAGTTTGTACTGTCTGTACTGTCGCCTATACTGTCTGTACTGTCGCCTATACTGTCTGTACTGTCACCTATACTGTCTGTACTGTTGCCTATACTGTCTGTACTGTCGCCTATACTGTCTGTACTGTCACCTATACTCTCTGTACTGTCACCTATACTGTCTGTACTGTCACCTATACTGTCGCCTATACTGTCTGTACTGTCGCCTGTACTGTCAGCTATACTGTCTGTACTGTCGCCTATACTGTCTGTACTGTCACCCGTCCTCTCTGTACTGTCACCTATACTGTCTGTATTGTCACCTGTCCTCTCTGTACTGTCACCTATACTGTCTGTACTGTCGCCTATGCAGTTAATATCCTTGGTTCATCAGTACCTATGGGTGAAAGATTCCCGCTGTGATATAAAACAATAATTCACTCGCTCGTCAGTACCAGCTTATGTTCACTGATGGATGTAGCAGAGTTCCTCCTGTCATTAACTGACAAGCTGTGGTACAAGGGAAATGAATCCCAAATTACAAAAATAAATATTTTGAAAGGATAAATAGTGAAATATGTACAAGTTTAGTTGTTGTGAATTCAGTAATGACCCCCATGTCTCAATCTTATGATTAATGGTGACAGGATTCTTCTTTCTAATGCTAGTGAAAAATATTGAATTTGAAATGATTTCTATTGAAGGTGAAGGTCTACTTCTCTGCCATGAAGGACAGTGATCAGAGCATTGAGAGGAGTAGAAGTGCTGACGACATGACTCAGACTGGAAAACCATGCACGCGTGATGAGGACTTTAGTCAGCGGTCCATGACGAGGGACAGACTAGTGCCACAGATGAGCCAGCAACCTCCCTCGGGCTCCAGCAGTCCCAGTCTGTCGGGGCCACTCAACAAATACAGTATCAGCGAACAAAGCTTAACCAATCATCGTTGTGATGACTTCAGTCAGCAGTCCATGACGAGGGACAGACTAGTCGTGCCACACAAGAGCCAGCAACCTCCATCGGGCCCCAGCAGTCCCAGTCTGTCGGGGCCACTCAACAAACACAGTTACAGCGAACAAAGCTTAACCAATCATACTTTCAGTGAACTAAGCGTGTCCAATCGTACAACTTGTGACGGTGGCAGTGATACAGCCTCGGCCACAGGAAGTGCCGAGAGGAGGTCGCTCGGGGAGTTTAGTGAGGACGACCTCTCCGACACGGAATCTGACAATGAGTGGGATGGTTGTGAAGTGACCCAAGTGTGACCCAGATTTCAAACCCCCTATTTCCTCTGTGTAGACCCCCATAGACTCCCTATTTCCTCCGCGTAGACACCCACATTTAAAATCACTTTCTTTAACCACTCTCACAATCCCCATAGAACTTGTATCTCTAATGCCTATATCTTCCCCATATCTCCATCTCTAATTATATCTAACCTGTATCTCTATCTTGTGTCTATGGAATCGCTGGCTGCTGTACGATCTGGCATGGGTACTATGTACTGCCATGTATTCAGGTCTGGTGTTACATGTGCTGAGCTAGACATACAAGTCTGTTTATCTTTTGAGTTACAAGTATGCTCTATTACTACTAGCTTGAGTCTTCTCTACAGTCTACTCTCCAACCTACTGCAGTCTGATCTAACTAGCTCCAGTCTACTCTTCAACCAACTGCAGTCTGATCCAACTAGCTCCAGTCTACTCTACAACCAACTACAGTCTGATCCAACTAGCTCCAGTCTACTCTACAACCAACTGCAAGAGTACTTACATACATGTAATCAAAAGTGCTGTCCGAAGGCCATCAAAAAAGTGCTTTTATTGTATCAACTGACGTGAGCGACTCCACATGTCCAGCCGTAGTTGTTATGTTCATATTGACGACGGAATACAAATTCTCCATCAACATGTTTATCGTATACCCAATACATCGTAATGACAAGTATATATTAGTGCTCTGCATGTACACTGTTGAATCATCTCACGATTTCTTGTTAATGTCCTCTCTCAAATACTAAATGCTTTTCATCTTTCATATTCATGAGAGTTTCAGGTGGAATTTGTATGCTTTCATTCCTGTTGTATTCATCAATCTCCCCCCAGATGGCTTACAAATATGCGATGATTTCACATCAACATCCCGTGGTGGGAACTGTCCCAAACACAATTTGATTTCAACAGAGCTCTAGGTATAGACTGGTCCAGTTAGTAGGACATCGGTCTTTGATCGAGGGTCTTGACCAATACCAACATCCCAAGGTATATTAGTAGGACAATGTATTACGCATAATTTAGGACATGACTTCCTGTCATGCGCAGCTGAAATCTATGCATTGTATCAAATCCCCACAAGAAAGACATTGATAAGCATTTGTGTATACGGTAAGTATTATGAACACAATGAAAGACAATCTCATTTATCTCACTCGGCAGTACCTGAGTTATCTCCCTTTTGTTAAAATTGCTTTTGTATTAGACCCCAATATTGTATAATCATCAGTTAGCATAAGTTAGCATCAGTTAGCATGGGTCTGGGTGAGCATGGAAGATGAGTTAGTTAGCATTGACAAATATTACAATGAGTAATGAAACTTGCTTTACTCGGTTAAAATAGCCAATAGCCTACCGGTACTTCCAAGTAACTTGTAAACAAAACTCTTTATCTAGAGCTCTGTTGTGACCCTTCTATTGATATCTATTAATATCTATGTAGCTTTTGTTGATGAAATTTTGGAAGTGGTAGATTGTCTAGACGATCCTAAGACTGTCTACTGTCTAGACACTAACCTGAGACTGTCTAGACGTGTGTCTCATACACAGCTGGTCTGTGCAGGCTCTCGATTCAGTTTTTCTAAATATGACAGAAATGTAAGCAAATATGCTGTAGTATTCTTTTAACTGAAGATGTGCCTTTCACACAATTTCGGACATTACGACCTTTCCAGAAAATGGACCATTATGTTTTCAGTTAACCAGCTGCTGGGTTGTTTTGTTAGTTTACTAAATGATAAAATTGTTTTTGTATTTTCCATCTATAGATTTGACATACTAACCACTTTTGTTACTCTGCCACCTACTTTCGATTCTACTGAACTACTGAATAATACTATCAAAGAACAGCAAGAAATGTACATTGTCTGAATTTTTTAAAACAAATGTGGAAATATTTACAGTGTTAAATATATTTTATTCAACATTTATTTAGTTAAACTGTCAAAAATATGTACCGTGGGATGTCAGCATAACAGTAGCGTATTTCTTTCAATTCGTAGTTGCTTAATAGACAATTATTTATTGGTCATTGGACAAATCTTTTGCACTTGATTTACAACTTGACAAATTTGGGATACAAATACAAGAATATCAGTGTAAAGTTTATCGATGGACAGATATCTGAGTATGGCTCATGTGGCACATTGTTTGATATGACCGGTACTGGGGCCCGTTCCACAGACCAATCCTAGCGCTGAGAGTCTGAACTCCTGTTGGTTAGCATGGAGTTACTAAGGAGTTGCGACTCTCGTAGCGCTACGATCATTCTGGGGAGCGTGTGCCTGGTTAGTAACCACAACTGGTTTTAGGTCCTGTTCCACAAAACAATAGTAGCGCTACAAGACCAGTAGCTCCTTGTACATGCGTATAAAGTTACTGGTCATTGCGCTACGGTCATTCTGTAGAACTGGGCACTGGTCATTTGGCGTAGGTGACATCGATTGACTGACCTGGGGCAGTGGCCATGACTACTTACTGACGTGTGTACGTGTGTGCGTGCATGTGCAAGTATTACCTCTAAGGGGATTTGTTCAAAACATGCTACTCAGGTTATTTTGTTTGCCAGGGTATTGTTTCACGATGTTCCCGCATCCGCTAGAACGCCATTGTGCGTTTGTAGCCGTCGGAGATATAGACAGATGCTAAAACACTTGTCGCCTAGTGGATGCTATAGCACAGTGAAACAATACCCGGGTCTATCCAAGCACTGAGCGCCCAGGTTTCAACTAATGTTGTTCAGTATATAAACATGTCTGTCTGATGTTCTGGTTGCATGTTGAAGAGATGTTTGTGCCTGGGATTTCAGTGCGTTCCTAGTGATAGACCAGCAGCAGTAGACATTGAAGGCAGCTCTTTCACCTTTTTTTATTGTATTTCTTTATTTCTTTCAACACTAATTCCTGTAAATATCTAGTTCACTTCTTCATGCTTTAAATGATATATAGATGTGTACACCTAGGGGGCTTGCTTTCAAACATTAGAAAATAATATTTGCCTAAGCATGTCTTGAGGGATGACATGCGCATGTGATATGCTATGTAGGAGGTCCATGCTATCACACTTGTTATCAAGTTAAATATATCTCTCGTCATAGATATGATGAGAAGAAATGACCATTTTCACCATTGCAGAATCTCTCTGTATGCACTTGTGTGTATAATACTGATAATGGACATATCCTGTAAAATGTTATTTTGTTGACGACTATTATCTTGCTGAGGGCATGTGATTGTTATTTGTTTGATGTCTGCTAAGTTTCACTTCCCCATATCTGGTAATGTTAAGAGTTTCATTATTATGAATATATGAGGAATACGAGTCTAGCAACTACTACATGCTTATCTTTGAACTTTGAACCTTTGCATACAAAGACCTGTTACTATTTGTTACTTTGCTGGACTGCCTCAAGACAATATTTTATCTCTACCATCTTTGTAAGGCCTACAGTTGAATTTGTGGAACTGTCTTATAGATTTATGAAATCTTCTCCGAGATTCTGTTGTATAATGCTTACCACACACCAACCGATTCCCACTATTTCAGCGGATTATAAAATATAATTGGGATTTTTCTCATAGGCATTATAAGCTATATTTTTCATGTGATATTACAATATAAACACTACAGTATTAATTATATGAATTATATTGCCGATAACTGGTCATAAGCTTGACAGCCGTGCACAAAATCCAGTGGGGTGAGTAATCAGTTGGTGTATGTTAGCATTAGAGATGTTATCGTTGTTGTAAATGGAATACTTTGTATTGTTATAATTAGAAATTGTATGAAAGCATGTTAATATATATATATATCTAAAGCTTTAAATTAGACTTGACAATGGCGATGAACAACAAACTTTCAAACTGAGGGTTTCTTGCCTACGATTGTATGTTGAATTGTTATTTGTTTATTTACGAAATATGTTTTGCAACTGGACATTGTCACTTCATAAGATAAACATCTACACATACAGATGATAGCATAATTTCTACAAATTTGAACATTTTCAGGGTGAAATGTTAAACAGATGTAATACTTTAAACATTTCTTTTCTATTTGATTTGTATCTGTTTCTGATTTATGAAATATTTTTAAGGTCTTGTAAGAATTTCCAACCAGCACTATATTAAACCAATAGGTGGATGACAAGTTATCCACAGATCTATGAAATATTTGGCATTTTTCTATTATTTTGAGCACTAAAAGTAAGACATTCAAGGGTTGGACTGAATAAATTATTTCTCATCAATATTTGAAACTCAATAGAAAACTGGCAACATTTTAAGTTAATCATTTGTAAATAGGCCAAATATGTAGAAATGACTTCAAATGTTTCCAGGAATGCTCAATTGTTACATCTCATATTTCTGGATAGTGATAATGTCACCAAGCTCAGCTCTGTGAGGGATTTTTCTCTTCTTTTCTTTTTTAAAAACTATAGAAACATGTGTCTTGTAACTATAGAAACATGTGTCTTGTAACTATGGAAACATGTGTCTTGTAACTATAGAAACATGTGTCTTGTAACAATTGAACTGTGTCTTGTAACTATGGAAACATGTGTCTTGTAACTATAGAAACACAACAGTGGGCATTGGATGGACAGCAATGACATAGTTGCTAGCCTGCTAGGACACCAATGTAATACAAGATGCACATGTAGGAAAATAATAATTTCTTTCTCAATTTCATGTCTAACTTGATAGTACACCTGATGGAATAACACCGTAAAAGGACCTGGATTCATAACTTATTTCTATGTGAATATTTGGAAAACTATTTTAAATAGTTGGATGTAAATATCTTGCATGTGTAGGGCCATTATATATCACTACCTCTTGTATGATAAAGATATTTTTGTACTAAAGAATGAATGCTGCAATTCTCAGCTTAATTTTGACAAGAGTATAATTATATGACATGTATACCAATAGTATGTTATTATTTGTTAAAAGTCAAAGATAGAATATATTTACAATGCAGAACTTTCCGATTTGCGATGATCTGGTGAAGTTTAATTAGTAGTAATCATGTTTGTTGCGTGCAAGATCTCTCCAGACCAATTTCGTCTATGAATCTCATATTGGGATATCATAGTTCCACAGTGTGCCTCATGATTTGCTTTCAGATGGGGGATATTTAGGTCACAGTTCAAGGTCACATGCAGTTCTCCTCATAGGTCATCTTTATACACTGTACATGGATATTAGTCATCACCTTGTTTTTTAAATTCACTTTTCTAATTAAATGCAGGTTCTATTGTATTAGTTCTCCTCATACCTGCTACCTAAAATGTAGCGTTATCATAAAATCCTCCACCATGAAGATTTCTTGCACATTATGATATTTATAAACAAAAGGCAACAAATTGTAACAGCTTTACAAGATGCTTCGGTGAGCGAATGATAAAAGCAATGGTGATTAAGAAGGTACACAGCTTGGGGATATTATGTGTTGTTGAGAATTATCATTGAATGCCTGGTACCTGCTTTATGTCGTCATCAGTACGTGACGAGCAGAGGTCGCTCCACCAATCATCAGTGTGTCACAGGGCGCACGATCAGTGGGTGATCAACCAAGTCCCTCGATCACTTCTAATTCAGGTTATTTCCTAGTAAGAGAATAAGAAAACTAAAACTTGAATATTAATAGCCAATATTTTCCCGTTTTTCTGATATTTTCCCTTGTCATCTAATATTTTCTGTAGAGTATTTCTACCATAGCATTCCTGCAGCGACGTTAAACGCCATATTCACCCACTCGTTACCATAGCAGCAGGCTCTGTAGCCAAATTTTAAGATCTACACTAGTGTCACAATAATAATTGAAGATTAATGATTAATGGATAAATACATTCATGAATGTTTGTCAGCTTGTTTTGATATCGATCATGAGTTTCGATCAAGGTTTGAATAAAGTTTAGAATTTGGTGATCTTGAATAATGCGCACACCTGCATGAATGGTCATATTCTTTTTTATTTAATGCATTTTATACATGGAAAAGTATCTGTTTCCAACATGCCGTTATTTATTTTGTCATTTCTGAAAGTAGGTTCCCGATAAGAAGTCATCAAAGTATATCAGAGTCCAGCATTGGGGCAGATAACTCTGCCTTGTCTTCTTGTTGCTTGTTAGTTTTGTTGTCATAGTTTTTCGTGCATCGTATGTTCGTAGGAGTATATGGCCCCCCAGATGCACATTTGATTCCTGTTCATTTCCTGTCTCCCATGTATTGTTCTGTATAGTTTGTTGTTTCCCTGTACATAGATTGTAAATAGCAGGAGAAGCTATGAACCAAACACCCTGTCCAAAATATCTGGGCCCATATTCTCAAAACTTCTTAGCTAAGAACTTCTTAGTGAGAAAAGGTCTATTCAAAAATTAACATAAGCAGAAACCCAATTAGGCAAATTCTTAGTACTTACGAACTTCTTAGGACTTACGAAGTTTCGAGAATACGGGCCCTGGTTAATTAACAAGTCCATGTCCCATATTTTCAGCTTGTATTTTTGGAATTTTATACACTTGTTAACTCGTCTTAGCTTGGCTATATTAATGATGTTTTGAGAAATTAATATTATTGTTCAATACATATTCTTATGAATTCCTTAACTAAAATGAACTTACTTGATAAATAATTAATGTTATCCTCCAATTTTGACAATTGGAAATTGCTCTAAAATTCATCGGCACCATATATATTATACATGTATCAAATGTAAATTAACAAATATATATTAAGACAGTCTGTCTTGGCTTAGCGTTCTCCAAATGTTGTACATGACTTTACATTTGTAATATAGTTTTGTAACAATGTCCAGCATCATCGTTTTTAAATGCTCTTTATCCTCAAGAGCACAATTTGTTGAACAGACTTGTTATCGGTGCATATTTTCACGAGATGTTGCTATAAATTTGTTCCGACATGTTTTATTGTATTGCGTTACAGGAACTTTACCTAGGAAGTGTTTGTATGACCGGCAGCTTAATTGTTACGTTAGTTTAACCCTCTTTCTGCTGGAGGCAACCAGTCATGCCCTATGGAGCAGAGATTGTAATTAACCCACCAGGGAGATGGTCAACTTTCAGGCCCCGTTTTCTCAAAATAAACTTGAATTTGAGATTCTGATTAGCTGAGATTTCTCACATTGACTCCGTGCTGTAACGAGTAAGTTCAGATAGGTTTTTATTTTTACTCAAGTTACAGCACTGAGTCAATGGGAGAAATCTCAGCTGAGTAAAATTTCCAATTCAAGTTTGTTTTGAGAATTTGTGGCCAGGGTGTTCAATGTAACCAACACTACAATGAGTATTTGTCACAATGTCAATATCTTGTCACACAGGCAGTGATTGGATGGTCACAAATACAAGTTTAGGAAGTCAATTGTGTTCTTATCAATATGTGCAGCTATATTTTGAGGTCCCAAATGAATAAATGTTGGCAGAAATATTGACGAATATCAGTATGACTGAATGTACTCATTTGAAACATAGTTTGAGATTGTTTTTGTCATGGCAACGAACACTACTCCTCCATCATGCATATGTTAATTTGTTAAAGCTGGAGTCTGAAGCTGTTACATTTATATGCAACTTACATTTAAGATATCTGATACTATCTTCAGAAGTGGGGTATGCAGGTCGAAGGTCATAAGTAATATGCACACACACACATACACATGCACGAAACTATATATTATTTTCAAATACCGAAAAGGGTAGGGGGGGGGGGGGAGATATTTTCAAAGTATTCATCTGTTCAGATTAACATTTTCAATTTCCTTGTCAAAAGACGGCAGGGAAACATAATATTTCTACAGTAAACAAAGACATTAAATGTATCGGTAAAATATTTCAATGTCTAATATTGAATGGATAATGTGCACTGCAACTAAAGATTGAATTGAAACAACTATTTTACTACACAACATGCCCACACTGTGTTAGTAAGGAGATATAAAACATGACCAAATACTGTATATTCTATACATTTTCTATATTTATCTCACTTTCACCATGGAATTGGTACATAAATCAATCATAATATATGTAATATCTACATATTAATCACACATGTACTTCTAAAATGACCATCTTCAGCATGGATATACTGAAGCACAATAAATGAAGCATCAGTAACATCTAGTTTCTAAATCCTGTGGCAGTTGGGTTCTTTCTGTTCATATTTGACAAGCTGATTACAAGGTGCTGTTGACTTTGTAGCCAGTGATTGTCGATATACAAGACAACTGACTAAAGCTTGTATCAATTTGATGCATCAAAGCAAATATGTTATGAATTCACTACTCAAAATCTACAGGGTTACTATGTTGCAATTCAAAATATCAATGTTCTTTTTCAGTTATCAAATGTTGAGCAAATTAAAATATTCCTCAAGCTTTGTTACTGCTACACTTGGTTGTAGTCTATACGCATGTTGAATGTACCGTGGGTGAAACCTCCAAAACCATGCTGAACTACCTCTTGATGTATGTAGTCATTCTCCAATGTCAATGTACAGCATAGTTAAAAGAATAACAAGACGAGTTCATAATATTACAGACTTGTTGATCTGTAGGTTCTGTTTGCATATAGCTTTCATGTCTCTGGAAGCAGTTATGACTCTTTGATCCCGTTGTAACGAAGAGTTAAACATTGACAGACACTTCCAGTGATATTTACCTCTGGGAGACCACTCTTGGGTGATTGTCACATAACTCATGGTTCAGTGTAATAAAGGATATTTTCATATTTTGGTGTTGGGGTTACTTCTTGCTGAAAAGTCTCGAAAGAGGCTACATTAGTCCAAGAACGAGTTACTAGAGCATGATGAAGCTGGCAGAGGCCTGTTCAGGAGGGCGAGTTTACGCGAGTTCACGCGTGATGTCACATATGAAGTATGAACGTTGCTAAGGAAATTTCACGCGTGAACTCACCCTCCTGAACAGGCCTCTGGGCTTGAAGGGTCGAGGCTGCGTATTTCTGATGACCCATCCACTTTTTATGGACAACCTATTTTGCCAATCATTCTTCAATAGCTCTACACAATACTCCCAGGCTTTTCCTCTGGCATTGAATGGCCAAGGGTCATGTTTCTGAAGCTATCAGATGCTGGGTATATCGATTTTTGTGCCAGTGGTTGTGAAAGATACTCGTTGCAAATGGGCGATATATTCCTGCAGCGACGTTAAACTTCATATTCACTCACTCGTGAAAGCTGGTATTGTCGCAAATGGGTGAAAGATTCCCGCAGCGATATTCACTCACTCGTGGAAAGTTACTTTGACAGTGTTCAATGCTTGGAGTTACATCCCCTAGTATTAGACAAACACGAGGAAATGGGAGATTTTACATTATTGTATTTGGGTTGTACAGAAAGTGTAAACTGCAATGGAATTTTAAAGTTCATTTAATACAACAATTAATCATTGTACTCAGTAGCATCTGAACATATTTTAGGCATATAAATTATAACTACCGGTAATGTATGTGCAAATATGCTTGTGTCAACATACATCCATGTTCTGGCTTACATAATTGCAGAATAATCACATTTCCGTCATTTGACAACTTTTCACACATGTATACAATTTAAATGGGTTAAAGGGTAGCTATTTATGGTCAAAACAAAGTCAGACATAAAAAAAATGATAGACATTCATATTAATCTGTTAACAGCTGCTTAACGCAAGTGGCCGAAGTTTGGGTGATGTCCGAAGTCATAGGACTGTATTCTGCATCACAAGTTCAGGGCTTCTGTCCAGTGTGTATCAGTGTATGCTTCTTGAGACTTCCCAACCGAGAGAACGATTTTCCACATAAATCACAATTCCATTGCTTCTGTCCAGTATGTATCAGTGTATGTGTCTTAAGATTTCCTAACCGAGAGAACGATTTTCCACATACATCACAATTCCAGGACTTATTTCCAGTGTGTATCAGTGTATGCGTTCTAAGATTTTCTAATTGAGAAAATGACTTTCCACATATATAACAATTCTGCTTATGTCCAGTGTGTATGAATTTATGCTTCTTAAGACTTCTCAACTCGGAAAATGACTTCCCACATACATCACATGTCCAGGGTGTCTGTCCAGTGTGTATTAGTATATGCCGCTTGAGACTTCCCAACACAGAAAATGACTTTCCACAAACATCACAATTCCAGGGCTTCTGTCCAGTGTGTACCAGTGTATGCTTCTTGCGATTTCCCCACTGAGAAAATGACTTTCCACAAACATCACAATTCCAGGGCTTCTGTCCAGTGTGTATCCGTGTATGCGTCTTGAGCATATCTGACTGGGAAAAAGACTTTCCACAAACATCACAAGTCCAGGGCTTCTGTCCAGAGTGTATTAGTGTATGTCTCTTAAGATTTCCTAACCGAGAAAACGATCTTCCACATACATCACAATACCAGGGCTTCTGTCCAGTGTGTATTAGTGTATGCCTCTTGAGACTTCGCAACACAGAAAAAGACTTTCCACATACATCACAATACCAGGGCTTCTGTTCAGTGTGTATCAGTGTATGCGTTCTAAGATATTCTAATTGAGAAAATGACTTTCCACAAACATCACAATTCCAGGGCTTCTGTCCAGTGTGTATTATTAGTGTATGCCTCTTAAGACTTCCCAACTGAGAAAATGACTTCCCACATACATCACATTTCCAGGGCTTCTGTCCAGTGTGTAACAGTGTATGCCTCTTAAGACTTCCCGAATCAGATAATGACTTCCCACACACATCACATTTCCAGGGCGTTTGTCCAGTGTGTATCAGTGTATGCGTTCTAAGATATTGTGATTGAGAAAATGACTTTCCACAAACATCACAATTCCAAGGCTTCTGTCCAGTGTGTATCAGTGTATGCTTCTTGAGAGTTCCTGACTCGGAGAAGGACTTTCCACATACATCACAATTCCAGGGCTTAGTGTGTATCCGTGTATGCTTCTTGAGATGTCGAGACTGAGAAAATGACTTTCCACAAACATCACAATTCCAGGGCTTCTGTCCATTCTTCTCAAATTCAATATTCATGTCTCTGAATATTTTCTGATTTGATGAGGACCTTGAATTTCCACACACAGTGTACACTGGTGTAGCTCAAGTGGCTCAATTACGTAATACAGTAGCTACATTATTGGACGTACGTTCTGCTATGACATTTCTATCTTTGTTTTCTGATCAAATATTATCACGGAGATATGGCTCAAAATGGCAATTTTCCAAAACGGCGAGATGTCCAATACGAGTAAGCTATCAACACATCCGGGTTCCTGTGTCTAGCTTGCGAACAGGCCCCAGACCACAATTAATGTCTTTATTCGTTTATCACTATTTAGTACAAACGCTAACATGCATAACAAATATCAGCGTATGGATATAAAGGCATAATATCACAGTTGATAGACCTGGATAATGGACAAACGAATTTCGATCTGATACTAATTACGCTTGATTTATCCACCCAAACGTTGTTATTTACTAATGTACTTATCCCCCAGCACTCGATAGTTATAAAACAAACCATATTTTATATTAAATAGGGGAACGTTCCGCTATTTATCATGTCTTTTTGCATCACTGTTCAAAGAACAGCAAACAGAGTTATGTCCCTGATAATAAAAGACCGACCAGATGATCAGTATATTGTAATATGTACTCTCGGCACACATATATTTCTACTAATCCAATTTAAATGTTATATTATACTCATTATATAACTAGTTTGCGATATGACCATGATAACTTAGTTTTTCTGCGATTCCTTGCGTAAAACTATGTGCAATTCTTTACAAGGTTGGCCTTTTAAAAGGCAAGTGGAAAGCATATCATAATGCCTGGATATAGTTATTCCAATGTAGGTATA